>CAJNSZ010000533.1:0-52514 GCA_905329745.1 Rotaria sp. Silwood2
CTGTCTGTGGGCAAAATTTCAGCTCGAAATACCGTCATTCGATTTGTTGGTATATACCATGCCATAGGATAAAATCCCAGTAAAATACATATAATTCTGGACAGAAAGCCTAAGAGCACTTACTTTTTTGGAGTTTTTCATGCCTCACTGGGGTCTACCTTATGCACAGAGTCCGAAATCAAAAGCGATTGGTCAGTTGAAAACATTCCCTTGTCAGATTTTGAAAAAAGACTGATTACTAGCCTTCAGTAAAATCTTTTGTATTTTTGAAACGCAAAAAGCTATCGATCTCGGCCTTGTGTGGATCGATAGCGGCGAGGTTGGGCTATCTGTCCATAATCTTATAGCTAGGAAAGCATTAAATTTTTTACGACTGATAATGCTCATCTTCAAAACTCATGGTGTATGCAAAAGGAAAATGACTGAAATTTTTCATCGATCTTATGAAAAGATAGAGCAACCTCGACTCCAGATACTGCTAAAATATCAGCTCTTTATCTTTTATTATTATGGAGTTATTCAAAAAATGTCCACGGCCACTTATCTCTGAAATGGACATTAGGAATTTATATCTATGGAAAAACGTGTTTTCAGAACGTGTTTTCTCGTAGAAATTTACGTCATGGCAATAAAAAAAATATATGTCCAAGTATAGGGTACAGAATAAATAAAACAATCTATTACTATCTACGTCACCATTATAGATAAGAAAAAAATACAATATATATATCCAAGAATAAATTAGAAAAGAAATAAAATTATCCATCATTTTCTATACGATGATGATAGAAAATGAAACAATTAACAAAAATAATATGTCGAGGCAGAATGTAGAATATAAATGAAACTATACATCGTTTTTTCTTTTATCATTATAGAAGATGATCCAAGAAAATATAGATGTTTAAGGATGTAGTAAAAAAATAAATAAGAAAGATTAAGTTATCACTTCATGAGAGAGTTTCAAAATTGTAAATGCGAATTTTTCCGTGTTCGATGGTTGACGTCGCTAAAATCTAAAAAGATTGCGAAGAATGTAACAATGGGAAAAGCTCGTTTTGGTTAGGTGGTTCGATATTTTCGAGTGTTTTTTGAAGAAAAATTTTCCGTGTTATATCTAGAATTCAGAGATAAACTTGTGGTTTGAGTTGTCTCCTTTATGAAAGATTTATTTTTAAAGTCAAAAATCAATTTATCAACTTAATAATATAAAACATTGTTCTGAAAAACACTATCTTTGTGTTAACGATATAGCTTCGTGAAAGAAGCGATTGCATGAATCCAGGCCGAAAAACCAGACGTCAGATTGTGTAGGATCCGATAAGATCTTCCCCTTATAAGAGCTTTTCTACGATTTTGTTACAAGATCGGACAATATCTTATGTGCTCGTTTTTTTAAAGATTTCGTCTGGTTCTGACGGTAAGATGTCAGCAAAAAATCTTACAAGATTTAAACAATTAGAAGCCTATAGGGATAGACTAAATGGTTTTTGTCAGATCTTAACAGATCATATAAGATTCATAAAAAAAAGAAACATAAAGTAGTACATAATGCATATCTTGCCTGCTCTTATCTGATTGTGTATGGTCTGTCATGTTCTTTTACTTATTCTGAACATGTTGATTGCAGTAAATTTACGATGAAGAGCAGTACTTAAAAAATAGCATCAAGCTGTCTACCTAATTTTTTTTCTTCTTTTTCAATACTAAGTATTATAACCGAAGTGTTTCCCTACAATTATAAGATGAAATGAAACGAATAATAAACACTCCTTTCTAGTACAGTGGTAGTACAGCTGTCCGAAAAGCAGAAGACAAAGGTTCGATGCCTTGCGAAGGAAGATTACTCTTTTGTTCCGTTCTGTTGTCATACCATCACGTTGCTGTCTCGCTGATAACTGAGTTTAACAATATGAAAGAAAGAAGACACAACACTAAGAGTATACGAAACGGTCAGTTTTATTTCTTATTTGTCTATATTCATCATAAAGAAAATCTTAACTTTTGATTTCTTATTTTTCAATACAAATAATATACAGAATCTTATTTTTTATTTCTATTTTTCTTTATTAATAATATAGAGAGTAAAGTTTTTTATGCATGAGCTTTTGTGGATATTATGTTATGAATTTTATTGTTTAAAGGTAACTCTCAATGTAAGCACCTCTGCATTAGGTGTATTGATTAGAGTAGTCTTGGTTGTGTGAAGTTAACTTGAATTATGATGGCTCAGGAATAGAGCCCATCGGGTTCGGATCCCGGTATGGATCGAGTGATTTTGAATCGAGCAGGTTCGGGATCGGGCACAGAAATTCTAGGATCCGATGGGCTGTATGCAGAAAAAAATATCTATCAGGTTCAAATCCAAAAATTTTTGGTCGATTGGTCCGTGCCCGAGTCCGGCTCTGAATCCAAAAAGTTTTTATTGACCGGGTTCGGGTCGAATCTGGGTCCAACGAATTTTAATTGGTCGGATCCGGGTCCGAAGAATTCATGGATCCCCTGGGCTTTGCCCGGGAATGTAGAAAATAACGAATAATGTATATTTGTAAGGAAATCACTTCAAATCCTACGGTACGATTTTATATAATCGTGCAAGATTGTATTATCGAAGCATATGAGAAACTTGTAAGAATTGACATCAGATCTCAGAGACGACGATTTTTCGTATGATCTTGTATAAGCATATACGATTCTTGAGTAAGATCGTATAAGATCATACAAGAATTCGTGCTTAATCTTACTATCTGATTTCTCGACCTGGAAAGAATTCTTGAATAAATAAAAGAACACAACAGGTCATACACAATCGGATAAGAGCAGACAAGACCTATATAACGTAAAATTGTATGTTGCTTTCGTTCATGAATCTTATGGGACTGGATAAAACCTGATGAGAATCATTCATTCTGGTCTTATATGTTATTTGATTTCTGAATCTTTTAATATTTCCAATGCCATCTTTCATTCAGAATTCGATAAAATTTTTAAAAAATGAACTCATACACTATTGTTAGATGTGATGAAAAGATGGTATAAAACATTTGGTATGCATAAGATCTTCTAAGATTTTATGTCTAATTTGTTAACCTCAGTATATTTCTTAATAAAAATCACGAAAAACTTTTTATTCAGTGTTCAGCTTAAAAACACATCTCTCATCATAATGAAATTTTCAAGAATTTCAAATGAAAAAAAAAAAATTTGATTTTTTTGGTATACTAAAATGAAAAGCAGGTCCCTTCAAATAAAAGAAGAGATAGAAAGAGAGAGATTTAAAAGTAATTGTTATTGATGACTTTTAACATTTGAATATTAATGACGTTTGCAACGTTTGGAACTCGTGTGACTTTTTTCTCTTAATGGAGTGTTTTCTTCAAGGGGGAAACGACGTACTTCAAGTCGAAAAGTACAGCAAAGTACAAAAGTAGCTTAAAGTAGTTCGAAGTACGTGTAAAGTAGGTTAAAGTCTCTCAAAATACTTTGAAGTAGCGCAAAGTAATTTTGCAAGTACAACAGTATGCCGTTTCTCCCTTGGAGTAGAAAGTGATCGATAGTAGCCAAACATGGACAAGTCAAAGGAATGGCACTAAAACTTGAAATGAAAACATAACAAAGCTTGTATCAAACGACAGAAATACGCGTCATGTCTATGTCTGGACATGCAGCAACGACAAGTGCAGCAAGCGCAGTAATAAACTGTCCACATTCATGTATAGCAGCAATAATCAAATAGAATGTACATGGAATCTTTCGGTAATAAGGTACAGTCGTTAGAATGAACACCTGCATGACACTACCAATAAGTCCCACAATCAAGTAAAATAGACCAACATAGAGTGTAAATAGTCGATTAATAAAGATCAATGATGCCATAAGTTAATTTGGCGATAAAATCTCTTGTAATAGAATGTTAGCTTAAAATCATAAGAACGTATAATAACTATGTAATTCTTAAATAACTACAAAAAAGACTTCATTGCTCAAAACCATCATCTCTCAAAAGCCCATTTCGCGCCAGACTTATTCGAATTGCCTGAAATTTTCAGTATATGTTCGACTGATAGTACACAGGCGATGGCAAAATTTTGAAGCCCATACGTTGATTTTCACGAGAGATATCCAACAAACAAGAGTCAATCAAAAATAGCTCATTTGGTATTCCAAAATTCTCTATGGATTCTCATTCTACAGATTTTTTTATTCGGAAGAGCATGTCAAAGTGCAGGGCATAACGAAAACTTTAGTGGATGAATTAACTCAAGTTCTCTTTTATATAGCAATAAAGGAAAAGCTTGATTCAAACCAGAAACTTCATCATGCTCTAACACTTTACATGCTCTTTCGAATAAGAAAAGGCAATTAGCTACAATGAAATTCTTTTGAGAATTTGGGATGCGTGATCAAAAATGTACAAACAAAGAAAAGGACAAAGACTTTCTCCTTTTTCTGAAAGCAGGATTTTTTTCAAGCAGGTGGTGATAGAAATCAACAAAAAGCTCAATAAAGAAAGAGGTGTCGAATAAAAAGTTATGCCATTGATTAAAGATCAGGTATCGGATTATCCTTCCATTTATTTATCTTAATTTTTGTTTATTCTGACAAGAATTAATTTTCTTTATAGGGAACGTTGGCTTCACAAAAGAATCTCGGAATGTACATCTGTTTGTTGATCTAATCTTATGCATTCGTGGCTAGACCGACAACTCTCGAAAAGTTTGAACAAAGTATAGAGCTAATTTTTTGACAGAAGTAAAATAAGAATGATTACTCCGAGTGTAACATTTTACGTGGAAAATATTGTATATGTAGTTGGACGATTTCGAGCTCTCTATCGCAGCATGAGCTTTATGTACACATGAAAGAGAGTGATGATAAAATTTTCATAGAACCCTTCTGAAGAAAAATGGATCATGCTGGTAAAGTATGAGAGCAACGCAAATAAAATTAAGGCACTGTTTTAGTAGTTTTCATGGCTAGAGTTCTCGAGAAACTAATGAGATTACTGTTAGAAGAAATGCACGCAACTAAAGAAAGCGGGAGAAATAATATTGTAATTAATCATATATAAATTTAATAGTTTTGTTATTGATTCTAAATTGAAGACTTATTTACCAGCAACAACATTATGGAAAAAAACAAGAAGGGAAAATCATTTGCATGTGTAGTCACGCACACAAAAAAAAATGGGCGTAAGTCGTAGATAAAACGGTGCACATTTCGTCTGTCGAAAACGTTTTGTATGTTCAAGATAAGATGGCGTTCCACGCCTAAGATACAAAAATGAGCAATAAAATAAAGAAATGAAACAAAAAAGAAATCAAAATGAGTTAGTTGGTTAGTCAGTGTTACTCGAACTTTCCAGTGTAGAGTGAAAATCAAAATATTTCACACTAAAGAGATAGAAGTGAAATAAAAAAGAAGAAAAAAAGATGAAGAGAGAACTAGAAATAAGAAAAACCCATCAAAAGGAAATCGTTCTATCGATTGCATGACCTTTTTCGTCCACTATAAAGAGTTCAATCTTCATACCCGACTGAGAATATTAACTTCGTCTTCAATAAGACGATTTCACTAATACCTGTCATATGCCTGACTACTGACTTTTTATTTTTTCACCAATCTCAACATAGAACATAGTTTTTCTTATACAAATAATTTTCCCACATACTCTATTGTGTCCCGTGATACCCTATGATTCTTGTACCTTCGTGTATCTTGGGCAGTTTTATGTTTCATTAAGATTCTTTGTTAAAAGTTCATTGATGTCCTTTTGAATATCGTGTTGTCGGAGCAGTGCTTTAATCGTTGGTAATACCATCGTCTGTTGGCTTCGATTCCCTGTTCCTTTGTGAGGTGTTGGTGTGGATGTGGTAGGTGCCGATATCGGTGTAAAGGACTGCTTGCGTTAGAGTAAAGGTGAATCTCTATCTCGATAACGAAATGTAATACCGACATCCACATCACTCAATCTAAAGTATCGATATGAAGTTGTCTAATAAAGCGTCCCGTAAAATGGGATGTTGGTAATCAAGATCAAGTAGTCTTTTTCTAAAACCTTAGTAGGACATCAACGATATTTTCTACAAAAAGAATCACATTGATGAACGGTTCAGTGTACTGTTTATTCTACTCCAGCATACAAAGCTTGTTCTTTTCAACATTGTGTCCATCTGGTTTAGAAAACGTTTTTACATGTCTCAACACTTTGTGATAGTGTCTTTGGTATTTTCATCATGCACACGTACTTCAACACTGACGTACCCAAACTGAGAACCACAGTCATACCGACACATTTACATACATACTCTCTGTTGCATAGATAATTGCTTCGGAGTAGAAAAAATGTCATACGCAAGAATTCACTTCGATGAACTGTTTCTTTCATAGCGAACAGAGTACTGAGGACACTTCATTCACGTCAATAGTATTTTAGTTGCACTGACAAAGAAACATCTCGAGTTGTCCTTTTGGTTAACTGGATTTTCGAACACCGCTCACGACTTTTAGACTATGTCGAATGAACGAATTCCAGACTGACATATTGTCTGCAAGAAAATATAGCAATCATGAGAACACCCTGAAAGTTTAATCTTACATAAATCTTTGGTGTTCGAAATATTTAACAGAGTCAAACCATCGAATAGGTCGAAAAAATAAGATTTTCTACGAGCTGAATATATATCCAAGAGTAGTCGCTCATTCCAGATAACACTGTGAAAGCATTTTTATTACTCTTAGCTCCACTTACAGGCTAATGTTTAGTCTGGAACTCGTGAATTCTATCTTATCGAAAAATCATGACCATCGGTCACAATGACATAAAAACATCGTAAATCGGTAAAAAAAGGCGCGTGCTCACGCATAATTTTCGAGTTAAAATATTTTTTTGATTTTCTAGATATGTTCGGAAATATGAGATAAAAACCAGTGAGTCACATCGAGAGATTCTCTGGTGAGTATTATGCTGAAAATAAAGCATTGTCTCATACTATAGCTATTTATGTAACAGAGATGGATTAACTTAATAAACCATTCTTAGAATTCAATAGAATTCGCTTTTTCTCGTCACATTATCTATTAATTTAATATAATGCTAAATTTAAACGAAACATATTTGCTGTCGATGCAGTTAATTGTTGGTGAAAACAGTAATCAATCATGGCATTCCAACAACTACAACTATCCAAATGAGTTTAGTTTTTAGTAACCGATGAATGGCGTCATCTGTCTAAAGCATAGTACATTCGTTAGCCTTATCATCGTATATAACCGAAAGGTGTCCAAATTAATATTGATTGATTTTCTTTTTTGTTCAACTCGCAGTAAAAAAACGTATGACTCAAGTTCTTAAAAATACCGACGAGCAATCGAAAATAAAATATTGTTGTGTTACATGTGGTACAGCAAATGATGAACTTTCACATCATTATAAAGAAGGTGTTATCAAAATTATTCATTGTGTAAGAGAATATATGTAAAATAATTTAAAAATTAACTGAATATTTATAAAATTATAGAAACAATGTCAAAATCTTGTTGATCCTTATATTGAATTAGATGATTTACTTGTATTTATTGATTTTGTTTTACTTAAATTACGAGCACATCGGCATGTTTTATTTAATATTGATAAAATCAAATATAATGTATGAAAAATATTTTCAATTATCATTTTTTTTTTTTTTCTTAAAGAACAAAATTCTGATAAAATCTGATTTAATTTGTTTGTTTCTTTATAGCATATTATCAAACTATCTTGCGCATTCATTCTTACTAATGCATATATTAAATGGTTTCATCTCAAAAATGATCAATTTCAATCGATTATTAATCAAGATCATCAAATTTTTTTTGCCCTTGAATATGGTTTTTATTTGAAATTAATCGAATCATTTCTTGGTAAGAAATTAAATAATGATTTTTTTATCAGAATATTTCACTTGTTTTATTTTTATAGAATATACAATACGATTTGGATTTATATTATTTATAGCACTTCTTCAATCCAGCCAAAATTGGACGAAACAAAAGTATGCATAATGAGCACATGAGTTGAACGAAAATAATTTCATTGCTTGACAGTTATTTGTCTTAATACAGATCGAACAATATTTAGATATTTATTAGATTGAAAATTTTCCATTAAATTAAAAGATTAATAAATAAATTTTCATATGAAATATAATGAAACCTTAAATAAAAACTAGATTATAATTATAAACTAATAGTGATTAGGTAAATGTAGAAAAAAAAAATATCGTTCACAAATAAGGATACGAAATGTACTCTGATAGATATACAATCATAACAATATGTATTAATTCAGAATTTAGCAGCAATCTCAAAAACTTATAAATCTTGCTAATCATTTCGATATGAGAACTTATTTTTGTGGTAAGGATAAATTTGAAGAACTAGATAAATCTAGTACAAGAATATGAAAGTATATGTTTGCATTTGCGTTTCGGCAGAAACTAGAGTTGTGTAGAGAAGGCTTTAAAAAGCAACATGTCAAAGAATTATGACAGTTTTTCGAATCTAATAGTCAGAGATGTATGCCAATGGACTGAGCCGTCGCCGAGACATAAAAATAGATAGTGAATATTGAAATATTTTCAACATTCGGAATCAGTTTTTCAGGAATCTTTTTGTTATTTAATTATAGAAAGGTCGGATGAAAAGATGGTCAAAAAGTGCTTTACAAAAATTCTGACTAGCAAGATACATTCTTTTTAATCCTTTGTATGAGCTTTTGCTGAACATTCATTAAGTTATTTCAATTTGAAAAGATAATTATGTGATAAAAGCAAAGACCTTCTTATTTTCTGAATTGATAAATGCAATAACTGAGCATATTTCTTGATCTACACATTCAGTGACAATGAAGCAGCTGTGGTCATGTTCACAGACTTTTAGTTGTATAATTATTATTTTTCTGAATATTTTAGTTAATCTCTTTAAGATATTATTTATCACTGTTACTACTCATTATAGATACAAACCGATAGAAAAATAATGAGAAAAGCAATAATAGACTATAGACGTCCAAAGTCAGTGTCTACAATATATATTTTTTTTGTCTAGTTTCTTATCGTGAATTTCTGTTTTTCTCATTTCCAAGTTTCACGGTACTAAGAAAATTTACAAAAACGTCTATTGAAAATTTTTAATTGCTACCGATTGATACATTGATTTATACTTCTAATAATAGTTTAATACAAACATAAGCGTTTCATATGCACATTTTGTTTTGTATTGTTTGTTCTATAGATCAATCCTTCTTTTCCGTGCACTTGTTCTTTCAAGTATCGGTCAATTATTTGTCTTACCATTACTTATATGGAGTCCTGATAATCGTGATTATTACGCTGTTTTAATTTGTTTTATATTTACAATACTTTGTCATGCACAAGCACTTAATGGTAAATCGATTTTTCTATTCATTATTCAGTTTATATATGCAAATAGTTTCTTTTAGCTTCTAGATTATTATCACCATTGATATCGATTATGTCGTCAACAACTGCTATTGTTTTATCAAAACTTTTTGTTTTATTTTTTTCAACAAATTACTTTTTAAACAATGTGTAACATAGACAAATATGTTTATTCATTATTTCATATATTTTGCATCTTCTTGCTTAAGTAATAGTGCCGATGATTTAGCATCAAGAAATAAGTCGTGTACTTCATCAATTTCTTCTTTTTCTATTTGATCTTTACCATTAATACGAGCAAGAATATTTGCTGGTGTCATTAATTGTACAGCATATCTAAACATAAGAGATTTTTCTATGAAAATGACTTCGCTGGATATGGTGGTCGATCTTAAGCCAGCATGCGAAATATACAATTTTGTAAAAGTAAATCATAGCACATCGAATGGTATATAAGATTTCAAGTTTTACGAAAATTTTCATGTGCGAAGGATCGATACATTGGTAATAGTACTTGAAGGATGTTATAAGATTCTCATAGACATTGTAATTCATATGATATTCTAAGACCAACATATGCAAATTTTGTTTTTATAATCAATAATTTGCATCACTGCTTTCTTCATACCTGAAAATGGTGCCTTTTTCTTAAGATCTAGTCTATTTCTTGAGTATATGATATTACAGTATGTTCAACTCGATGTTACAGAACAAATGAGTACTAATGTGAAACTTTCAGAAAATTTGCACACAATCGAGCTCTATATGTTTCACGCTTGACATATTTTGGAAAAGTAAAAACTCATTGTTAAATTGGCAGATTGTCCTCTAGAAAAGCCTCTTTTCCTAAATGAACGGGGTAGTATATTGACGATATTTAAATAATATTTAACGCTCTTATTCAAAACTCTCAGGTAGCAATAATCAATGCAAAATCCCTAATGAGGTGATATGACTAACTCATTTGTAAATGAAAAAAGAAATTTTTTGGCCTACAGATCGCTAGAGGGAGTGCGGGAATATGAAAGAAATTTCTTTTTAAAATCAATCTGAGGTATTTACAGACTATCATAGAGTTTCATGCAAAAATCAAACCTGGATAGTCAGAATCAAGTTTTGAAAAAAGTAGTAATAAAAATAACAGACCTCTTTCGTGCAATCCTATATCTGTACTCCCGTCCAAAAATGTGGAGACGAAAATATTTTTTCCGTTTATGAAGGATCCTACGCCTCCGAAAGATGTTATGTGTGAAACATATCGAGCTTGATATTTTGCGATGTTTGAGAAAATTTCACATTGTTACTCACTTGTTCTGTGGCATAGATTTGACCACACTTTTATATCATATATGCTAGAAATAGACTAGAACTGAAGAAAAGCGACCGTTTTTTTTTTAATTATGAAGAAAGTAATGATGAAAACTATTGATTATTGAAAAGCATCTGTAACTATATCCAATGAATTACAATGTCTTTAAGTATCCTATAGTAATTTCACAAGCACTATAATTAATGTATCAACTCTTAGAGTGAGATAATTTTCATAAAACTTGATTTCTTCTATATATCATTAGATGCGCTGAAATTTACTCTACAAAACTACATATAAGAGAGTCTGATTCAGGACAGACCGCCAAAGCCGACTGGCCTCCTTTGAAAAAAAAAGGAAAAGAAATAAACTTTTTTTGTACCTTAATGTTGATACATTTCCAATTTCAGAAAGTGCTTGTAAGGAATCCTCTGTTATATCAATATGTTCAATTTTTGCACGTATTCGAAGAATCTAATTTAAAAACAGAATTTTCAAATATTTTTAAAAGAAAAACAAAAAAATTACGTCTATCATATCTTCCATTCCATAAGGAAGTGTACGTATAATCATAATTCGATCGAGTAAATCTAATGGCATACCATGTGGAGAAAGAATATCTGTACCTCTATACAGAAAATTTCAATTATATAATTAAATAAAAGCATGATTTCATACCGTATTTGACAACGTCCTCGATTTGTTGCAAAAATAACAATTGGTGCAAGTGGACTTTCTAATGCTCGATGTAAATAAGTAAAACATTCAATATCCAACATATGAACTTCATCAATAAATAAAACACCTGGTACAAGTTCAGCTACACCTTGATCAATATATTTATTAACAACTTTATTTATTTCCCGACGAAGTTTATCTAAAATTTCAAAATTGGATTTCTTTTTTTTTTTTTCATTAGAAGTCTTACCAGTAATTTCAGTTTTTTTAGGTTTTATTAATGAACCCATAATAGATAGAATATCTTGTCCACCTTGTGGTCGTGCATTAGCAACATCCAAATCATGTAATGTTACATCTTGTACAACTTCTTTTTTCTTATGAACATCACCTTTTGGTAATGGAACATATTCTTCAGTTTCAAGATCATATTCAGTTGCATAAGCATCACATCGACCTTGTCTCTAGAAAACAAGGAGATTTTTCTATCTCATTTTAAACAATTATTATTAAACATACTTTAACAGCTCCGGAATTTGCTTCAATATAAACGACATCACCTATTTCAACTTTTTCTTTTTGCAATGTTTCATAAATTGATGGATCAAGTTTAAGTTGTTTTGCACCTTTAACTGTACGTAAACCAATAACAACATGACTAACAGTTTTACCATAACCTATAGATTGAAAAAAAAAGAATTTTACAAGAGAAATATTTGTTTTGTTTTTGATAACTTACCACCATAACTATTTTCGGTTTCTGTGGGTGTCATTTCTGTTATTTCACCTTCATAAACTTCTTTTACTTCTTTAATTCGTAATCCAATAGCACGACGAAAATTTTCCATTAATACTTCAGTTTTCTTAATTTCTGTTGAATAAACTTCACTACCAACCATTGGACAAAATGGAACACGAGAGCCAAGTTCATGTGCAACGGCCAAAGCAAGAGCAGCTAATCAGATATAAAAATTACAATTGTTTTTTTTTTTGTCAATCTAGACTATGTGCATTATATAAATCTTATGATTCTAAGCAAGCGATCTTTCATACATATTGTCGGCCGTAACAAGTGCGCAGAAGAGTAAAAATTTCGACTGAAATATTGCTAACGATAAAAATCTCAATCAAAAGAGTTTATTGTTTCATAGATTATTAAAATCTATATAATTCATCTAGTCCAAAATCAAAAGAAGACGAATATTTGAAAGGTTTCTATCCTGTATACAATTACACAATGCTTAGAAATTTTCTATAAAACATACTTTTTCCTGTTCCAGGTGGTCCAGCAAGGAGAACAGCTCTACCAGCCATTTTCTTTCGACGAATTAATTCGACAACAATACCCGCTGCCTATAAAATAAATTAATATTCGATTTAAGAAAAAAACAAAAGCATGTTATAAAAGAACCAACTTCACGTGCTTGTTCTTGACCAACAAGACCACTAGCATTACGTATAGCTCGTTGTTCACCATCCAAACCTAATCCTTTAACATGACTATGCGCTGATATACGTTGTGTTTTTGTAGTACTCTTTACTTCTTCAATTTTCATCTTTGATTCTTTCAATACTCACGTCTACAAATGAATAAAAGTCCTAACATATAATTGAATATATTTATATGTATATATGATGAATCACCATAACAACGGTTCATTCGTTAATTGGTGTTGTAAAGGGGCAAAAATAAAATAAACTATCTATCCCCAGATGTCGCAATATGACTATGCCAATTTTTTCTTTATTTAAACATAATTCAACTCATAGAAGAAAAAATATTTAGGATGAATGACAAAAATTAGTTTTTATTTATGAAATAGTTTATTTCTTATTTGCTTGGATATTTTCTATTTGACAAGACAATCTTTGCCAGCAGCACAGATACAATCATTAAGATTAAGTTGAATACGATTTTGCCAACCAACTTGATCAATTAAATGAACAATCCATGTAGCACAAAAATCTACTACTTCTTTACGATGAGTTGATGCAAGACTAGGCTTGGAATTGATGTTTGTTAAACCTGTTAATAAATAAGTAACATAATTAGGACAAAATTTTTCACGACATTCTTCTGCTTCATCATTATTGCTCACTGAACCACAGCTCATTTGACATGTGTCAAGATAAATTTCTTGACGTTCGTCAAGTGATGGCGCTGCCCAATTACCGATAACTAAAGAAAAAATAAATTTAAAATTTCAAGCAATATTTATGAGAATATTTTGTATACATTTAATCTAAAAACGCCTTGGGCAGATTGATGAAGTGACATCGCTTTTTTTTTTCTCGGATGAAAAACTTTTCGAGATTAGGAAAAGATGACAGACTCCATTAAACAGATGACACAACTCAAAACAAGAGTGTCTTATTCAAACTATGAATTTACTATTATAACTAATAGTCATTAATGTAGACGAATCTAGAAATCATTAAAAACTAACCCTTGCATATCTTTCATTATCATTATCAATCTTTATTTTGTTTACATAAATTTTCAAACTTTCATAAACAACATTTATAACTTAATAGATTCAAAACTTTGTTGAAATCAAAATCGTTAGGTAATATTAGGTTTGTACAATATGACCCATAGTGCATTTTGTTTTCATGTTAGACGAAATGACAGAAAAATTGAAGAAAGCAATGACATGTTGTTTTTAATCTGAAGACATTAATAAGCCTAAAAATAATTCTCGATGATTACTTTTCAAAAGACTTAAGTATTTAATAAAGCAAAGACTAATATAAATAAGAGCTTAACTTAAGCATAGTATTCAAAAGTTGATGATTCATTGTGACCTCATATTAAAACTTCTCGATGCTACGTTTTTGGCATATTTATTAGATGTCATTTGATTAAATAATAACATAACTGCCAAGAATGAATGCCGTAGCGATTAACATCTCCGTTAATCTTATCATAAAAAATGTCTATATTCCATTATTTTCTACTTAAAACGAAAATATACGAAGATGCATAATACGTAAAATATTATAAAATTTTTATCCATGAGAAAAAAGAAAAATGAGTAGTAAAAAAGGTTCCGTGAATTGCATTCAAACAATTCGAGATGATTATAAGGCACAATGAATCTCATTAAATTTCGAGTAGACAAATCGAATATGTGTCTATAGAATTTTTTTTTTCTCCAATCAATCTATTGAAAAGAAATATATGTAGACATTTTCTTTTGACATGAGAGAAAAACAGGATATATGATAAATGTAAGAGGCCTTTTCTTTTTTCGATTGTCAATATCGTGATAATGATCTTATTCACAAGAGAATTTTATTTTCTCTATCGCTCAAGAGGCATAACAATTTTCTAAATGGTCTATTAACAAATCAAGATGACGAGTTAATTGATGCAAGAAATGAATATGTTATTTCAGAATCGTACAAGTACTTTTTGACGGAAGTCATTTTCCTTTTCTCACGTTGACAAAAGATCTTAATCGCTAAACAAAGCTAAGAAATCTATATTTATATTTACCGAACATGCCCAATATAAGAAGACTGACTTGAACCATGACTAATGAGATTCTGCTTGATGCAAACGCTGCTGACATTAAATGTAAACTTGTGTTATTAAATTGTTATCTGAAATAAATTTTATTGAATAAAAAAAAAAAAGTAATAAAATGAAATATTGGTTGTCTTTATTATCATCATTCGAACGATAGTATGAACAATTGAAGAGAAAAGGAAAAAATGCTAATACTATCAAATATATCTCTATTAGACACATACATATTTATATATATCTGAAGTAAGATAAGAAAATCAATCTATAGTTTTGCTTCTTATCCTCTTAATGAGAGACTTGCTAAGTGGGTAGATAAAGAAAAAAGAGAAATCAGCATACATTGGTAATTTGTGTTCGTATGAATAAAACAAAATAAAAAAAAACTTCCGACTAGAATGAACAAAAGAAGGAAAAAGAAAGCTATGCGTAACATTCATTATCATCATGGTGGCTTTCGACTATTCATCACAATAATTGTTACAGCAAGACGGATTGGTCGGAAAAAGAGAGAAAAATTGACTATCTCTTTTTTTTTCTAAGCTTTTATTGTTCGTCGAAACAACTTTGTTCTCTCGTCATTAAAAATCATCTTCAACAAAATAAAAAAAAAAGAGAACTAGGATAGAGCAAGATGAGTACATGCTTAAATCTCATTTTATAATATGTTTCGTGATATAAAAACAAAAGTGTCACATATTTGAATTAATTACTTTGTAAGAATAAAAACGCAATCTGTCAATAATCACAATACACCTACGATTTATAAAAAACATTTTATTATGAAAGATCATTTTTCGATTTTGATAGACATGATTATCATCATGAAAATAGATTTTGAATACTAAGTCGTATAAAATCTACATCGTTGTTTTTCTTCAATGATTTTCAGTGACAAATGATGTTTCGATAAATTTTTGGTATATAGAGAAGATCATGTTTTGTAAATGCAATCATTAATCAAATAAAGAACTATTACAAAATTTAATAGTTGCATATCATTGAAGGAATTGGATTATTGATGTCATAATAAATTAGATTCTCATTCTTTGAGTATAGAATATAAAAAAAAACGCAAAGAATTGTTTAAATAGATAAAATCAAGATTATCGAAAACAATAAAAATTTTGTTTTTTTTTTGTAATTTACACAAGTGACATAAATAGAATTATAATTCATCCATTATCAGAAAAAATTCTCTACAGCATTCGAAGCATCAATATTTTTCTTGTCGTACAATTCTTATGATAAACTATTCATTTTTTACTATTATTTTTTGACACTAAGAGATATGTCCTAGTGATAAGTTATTTCACTTGAAAAAAAGCAAATTGCTTGTAAATTTCATTAATTATAGATCATATAACAAAAAATATAACATCATTATGTTTCTTCAATAGATAAGCAAAAGATATTCAATTCTTTTAGTAATCAGTTAGAAGATTATCGTCTTTTTTCGTACTAGAAATGATTTATGCATATCGAATAACAATCAACAAAAAAATGTTTGACAAAAACAACGAAGCACTCATATATTGAATTTGCAATTGACAGGTTGTGTCATCAGGGAAAAGAATCTAAAAATACACACGAAATTAATTCTTAATAAGACATTATCAATTACTAAATGGTTTAAAAACACAAGAGTTGAAGAATTTAGCAATAATAGTTAATAATTATTATAATATTCATCAAAATTAACTAATCAATCGTTTTACTAATTTTTAAAAACAAACTAAAATTCATCATCTTATTTAGTTTACAAATATAAAATATCTTCAACAACAAAGCTGAAATTATTATAAATACATTGTAAAAAACAGTTTAAATTAATAGATGCAAATTCACAATGGAAATTGTTTCACTTAGGTCTTACGCATCATTTTGTTTATCAATGTGTGAAAAGAAAATTTATGTTTAAATCGCAAGAGAAGATAGTTTTCTCGATAATGATTACAAAAGATCATAGTCTTCTGCTCATCTCTCGAAATGACACAAAGACTTATTTTTGTTATGTTATTACATTTGTATTATCATATAAGAAAAGATCATTATTCAACTATATATCATTTTGAAATTCATTTGTCTTTTCTAGTAAATCTCTTTGATCAGTTTATTTATGATAAATTTATTAAATGACATTAAATATCATCAAAACAAAAACTAACACCCGATCAGAAAATCAAACAAAAAAGACAATACAAATTACTGTAACTGACCAACAATTAAAAGAGATCAGTTTATTTGCTAACTTGTTGACCTTCTTCGTTCATATCCATGTGTTGTAATTCAATAGTGCTTGTTATAATCTGTATTGAATTAAGACCATTTTGATTCAATTATGAGATATGAGTTAGAAATAAGCAAAAGACATTTGATAACATACATATGCATACAGAGTCATATAACTGAACTTCAACGATCCTTTTTTGTAGGATAAGATAGTTTAACAAAAAAAAAAAAAGATTATGCTATACATTAAATGAAAACTATTATATGAGTCCGTCAGTCGTTTTTTATGAATGTTGATATACAAATAGAATTAAATCCCTAGTGAAAATACTCATCAAACGAGTACGACTTGCCAGCATCATTACTCAAATTACTTGAGAGCGATTACTCGAGCAACTTTATGTGTATGGATATTGTTCGTCTACTCTGACGAGTATTCAGACGAATTTTTTTTTTTTTTTTTTCTCTACAGACTTACTCATGGGAAATGATGTGAGTACTCAATGTAGTAGTCATGTTCGTTTGTTTTGGCAGAATATTTAGCAAAATATTTATGCACTTTTATATACAAAAATGGATTGAAGTTGTGTAAAGAAGTAAAATAACATAAGATAACGGACAATAGAAACAAATTATTTTAATGACTTATCTAATTTATCGTCTATTATTTATATACACTTTGTTAAGTGATGAATTTGAAAAAAGGAAAATGATATTTCATCTTAAACTGCTAACTTGTCCTATGAGATTGAATAATTGTTTCAAAGGAGTAAAAAAAGAGATTGGTTTAAATTTAATTTTCTAAATTTAGAAAAAAACTTCTGGATTAAAAAATCAACCATGAAGACATCTCGATAATACTATGGATAAATCATTCATTTTTTTTTTTACAGTAATTACTTAGATATTACCGAGAGTTATGAATTCAAAAAATATCTATCTAATTTTTTTGTGTAGTAATCAATAACCCATGTTTATTTGTAAGCCATAAAATAATTTTTTTTTTTCATTTTTCTTTACTTACATTTTACTATGCTCAATCTATACTTTATGAGATAGAGATAAAGAAATTTGCATTATTAAAATGAAGAAAATTAGGTATTTCTTTAGTTTAATATTATAAAAATAAAATTCTATTTACTCGTAAAAGATTGAAGAAAAGAATAAAGTTATAAAAATTTATTGGAAAAAAAACATTTGATCAATATAACATAGAGCTTTTATTAGTAGAAAAATAAATTGGAATAAATGAGGATAAAAAACTCTGAAGAACAAATAAGAAAAGAGAAAGTAAAAATGAAATTATTGAACTAGCAAAACTGGTTTAGCTCGAGTTGATCTATCAAATGATTTTTCGAATTAATTAAATGTTAACCACGTTTTATTTTTATATTCATTTAAATTGCGTTGAGCAATGGACTGTCAATTACGAATTTATATATAAAATGTTTTTAAACAATCATTGAAAATATAAATTAAATCTATTATTGGTTCATTAGCTAATATTTTTTCATTGATTAATGTAACATCTCGTTTTATTGACTAATTATTGAAGCTATTGTCAAAAATCTTTAGAGAACATGATGTTCCCTGAATGTTCTATCATCTTTGATTGTTCTATTGGTTGTCTCTAGGGTGTTGTTAGTACTTAATGTATACAGTTGTAAACTTTCATACTAACTATCATTTGTTTTGAGATATTTCATTATGAAAATAATTCATAAAATCTAATATTGATTAGTTTTTCTATTTTGTTGTTCATAATAGATTTCTTTATAAATAATGTTGAACCTAATTCAAATCCAGCTGCAGAATTATATAATTGGAGCATTTCAATATGTCTATCAAATATTTGATAGCGCACTATAACACATTTCAATTCCTATATTCATCTATTTTTTTTAATTCACTATTGTTTAATAATATTTACTGACATACAAGTTTATTTACAAACTTAACTAATTGACAACTGATCATGTAAATCATAGCGAAAATTTATTATTAAAAATATACATAGTAGATATAGAATTGTAAGACAACAGTGATTGCTCATTTTAATCTCTTTTAAATAAAGAAATAAAATCTTATTTTATTATATAAAAATAAAGAAATATTTCACTTTCTTATATAACCATGAAAATTTCTCTAGGTCTATTATTTGTTTTAATAAAGTGTAAAAATAAACTAGTAGCTGTGCTTCTCATATTCATTGTTTTCTGAAATTTTCATTGCGTACGTCTGTATTTTTTTAAGTTTAATGTAAGTACACTAAAATTATATAGTAGCAATCAAGAAAAATTCAGTATAACATAGTCGGTACTCATAAGTTCTCAGGACATTTTCTAACATGAGTATTTGTTGGATAAGTATCTTCACTAGACATTATTTGACAAGTTAAATATTGATTAATATGTCGAAAATAAAAAAAATTTGTTATGAAAATGAAATAGCAACAGTAAAGAAACATAAAATTAAACTGTAAAAAAGAAGAAAAAAGTTTACTCATGTATTTTAATCAAGCAAAATATCTGTCATGATATTTGAAAAGTTGAATAATTTTTGTTTTCATAAGAAAAATATTATTAATAGAAGTAACATCAATTTATAATATGTATTCTTTTATTATTTTCAAAATTTTTATTTAAATTATTCTATGATTTATGTATTATATTCAAATGTGATTTAATCATCAATCTCTTATTCTCTTGACATATTCATTTCAAGGATAAAAAGTAAGAGTTTGATATGAGATAACATAAATCTTTCTCTGTTCATTGCATTGTTCGATTATCATTTGTATCCTTATTAATATGCAAATACGATTGACTTAAATATCGATATAATGAAATAATTCTTAAATCATTATTCTTATTCTTATTCTGCAGATCAATTGTCGAAAAACTAAAGTCATAATCATGTACAATAATCTATTTATCATTGTTATCGCTAGTAATTTTTTATTATTAACAACATGTTTAATAATTTATAAACAACGTACAAAAGATCGTGAAGAAATCTGTCTAAAAAATCATTTTCAATTAATAACTACTAATAATTTATATGTATGCTATTTAAATAATTATCGAGATCATTCTATTTTCGTTTGGTTTACAATCGAAAAATCTCTATTAAATATGTTTTATTCATATCGTTTTACATTAAGACCAATCAATGAAGCATCTTTATCAACCGTTAATATTCATACTTTAACTAATTTTATACAACTTATTGATTTAAATAATAGTTTACATATATTAAATCTTGATTTTGGTCAATATGAAATTTGTATTGATTTTAAATCTTATTTTACATCATATATTTATTCACCACGTCAAGGTTGTATATATATTCGAAGAGATGAATTATTACATGGATCATTTAGACAAAGTTCAACACAATTATTTATTGCATTATCTATTGGTATTGTTCTTTTTCTAATTATTGGCATTATTGTTCAATCGATAAAAGTACATCGAACACGAAAACGTCAAGAATTGTGTAATGATAATAAAAATAAATCATATGAAGATACTCAACAACAACAATCTAAAAGTTCAAGTATATTTTCGACAGTATCTTTAAAAAAAAAACGTGATCAAATCGTAAGAAAATTATTTCGTCGTCATATTGATCAATCTGATGCTTCACATATGCGACAATGGACATTTGATCGAACTTTTCGTCATCGTACTTCAATAGAAAAACAAAAAAATAAACAATCAAGGCGAATTCAACGAAGAAATAAACAAACTTTAACGACGAGAAAGATTAATTTTCAAAAAAATCATTCATTATCAATGCCAACTTCGACTACATATGATATTTATACAATTCCAATGAACAAATTTTCACGAAAAATTTCTTTTTATTTAACTCCATCAGAAGAATTTGAATTACTTTAGAATATTTGTTTTTTTTTATTGACTTCAAAGAAAAAAAAAATAGTTCTTTTTTAATGTTTTATATTAAACTGCACCAAATGCTTTACGATATTCACGTAGTAATAATGGATTAACACTACTTTGCATATATCGAAATGGTGAGATATAATCTTGAGTCGTCGTTACATCGACATTATTCGATTTATTAGATGTTTGAGTTTCATGATGGTTTGTTGATGGTGTGGGTGATTTTATTGTTTGAGATATCTTTCCAGATTTTCCATAAATATTTGATTCATATTCATTTATTTGTTGATTGTGAAATACAGATAGATTAGATTGATTTGGCTCGACTGATGCTTGTTTGGATACAGGTCTAATAGAAGAACGTTCGACATAATTAAGTAATGGACCAGAAATTAATTTTGAATGACTTTGACGATGACGATGAGTTTTATGATTTGAAATATTTGCTTCTCGATGTTCATCTTCACTTACTGATTCTAAATTATCAAGTGTTGATTGTGTACCATGTTTATTTAATTTAATTTTTCTTCCTTTATAATCTTCAAAATATTCTTCAACTATTTCTAACATATCCGATGTTGTTAAATGATAATCATTTAATTGTTTTTCATCACTATCAATACTTTCTCGTCGTTGTTTAAATTTTCTTTGATTAAATAAATTTTGCAAAGATTGAAGATCAATAACTGGTATATGTGATGTTCGTCGCCGATGAGAACGGGGATGAGCTTTTGGAATTATATAAGATTTTGGAGTTGTATAAGGTTTCGGTTTTATGTAAGATTTCGGAATTGTATTAGATGTTGAAGTTGTATAAGATTTTTGAAGTATGTAAGATGGTGGTTCAATTTTATTATTCGTCAGATTCGGTTGAATAACATCCATAAACAAAATCCGATTTCCTTCTTTTGTAATTTTTTCACCTCGTTCATTTATTTGATAGCTATCAGAAAGTGAAACACAGTCAGCATAGTCAACATTTGTTTCTTGTACAGGAGTAGAATAATCAAATGATTCTTGAGGTTGTTCTAAGATATATTTTGGACGTTTTTGAGGAATTGTTATCATTGGATTAGGTACAACTTTTTCAATAACAATAGGTGTTTGTTGTGGCCTTTTCATTTCCATATTATTTCGTACTGATAATGGATCAAATGAACTAGTTTGTGAAGGTAAATTAGCTGCATTTGATTGATTTGTATCAAGTCTAGCATTTGGTCCTTTACGACGGTGTCGATCAGATTTGATTGATGAACTTGAAGAACATGATGAAGAACTCGAACTTTCTTCATCATCCATATGATGTAAATGTTGATGTATTTCATTTGCTAAGTCATCATGATAAAGACCTTGACGTAGTCCAAATGGTGAATCTGGTGGACGTGGACGTGATTCATTTAAATCAACATCATTCCATAATTGCCATTGTTCAATAATAGTTGCATCCGTGCGATAGAAAAAACCATCAGATGATGGATCTAATAAATAATTTCGATCTATTGATGATAGAGAACTACTACGATCTGTAATTTTATTCAATTGATATTCATCATCAATAGCTGGTGATATATAAATAATTCCACCTGTTTCACTTATTTTTCGTCCATAACGGTCTAACTATTAAAAGAAAAATAACCAGTAAAATCTTTTAACATTAAATCAATAGAATAGAATCATTAACCTGATAGAAAATAGGTGATTTGATAGGTGTAACATTAGGTTTAACTTTCATATAAACTTCTGATATTGTTCGAACAAGTGCAAGTGCTGAATTATCATCTTTTGCTACAAAACAATGACATTCATCACCTGATGTTACTAGTGTACGTTGTACGACAAAACAAAATAAAGGTGGATGTTTGCTTTGATTTTTGATTGTTGGATCCAATGTTACAAAACGCCAATCAATTGATGATGCTTGATCATATTCAACAACAGAAAAACGAAGACTTGCACAATAGATAAGTGCTGATATTGGATAAAATATTACTGTATGAGGTTGACGAGCAAAGCTCAATTGAATACCATTATCATAAATAGAAAGTACAGCATCAATACCTTGGACGTAGAAAATAAAATATATTTAGTTTTTCTTTGTAATATTGTAACTAAATACCTTGAGCTGTATTTGTTCCATCGACAGGATATCGATGTGAAAATGGTTCTTGAATTGAATCAAGACCACGACGACCAGGACTTGGTGGTGCTGAACCCAAATACAAAACACCACATTGAACAATTGGTTCAATAATTTGTGTTTCAGGAATAACGGGCAATTGATCAGCTGATTTTATAACTTTTGCTTCTGACATAATGTCTAATAAAAGGACGGCTATGAGGAAAAAAGAAACTTGTCGCTAGCTTCTTTTTCTTTTTACTTGTGAACAACTATCGAACAAGGTTGAAAGAAAAAAGAAAATGTGACACAGTGCATTGAATAATAGTTATGCTGTCGCATGACATGTCCTATCGATGTGTGTGCATAAGTAAAACAGTATATCATAGTTATACAAGCCAAAAAATGCAGTCATGTGTAACAATGACGACTCTGTACGAAGAAAAAATTGTATTGTTTGCGAAACTTCCAAAAATAATTATTCGAAATTTGAGAAAATTATATTTTTCTATTATTATTATACTAATTAAATTTTTCAAAGAAAAAAAAGTTGACATTATCAATGTATAGGGTTTTTACTAAAATTTAATATAATGAAGATACGATTGAGTGACTATTCAAGAGACTCGTAGTCGCACTCAACGGTTACGATTAGCATAAAAGGTAATCAACTGTGTTCTAGGCTTCAATTCGATCTATACTACCAACAAATCTTATAATGTATGTGAATTCTATATTTTGTCCTAGCTTTTGAAAGGTTATCAGAATAATCTTTCAAAAGATAAGATAAAACTTCTAATTAAATTACATTATAGGAACGTATCGTAATTACAGATCGAATCTAAATCCAGACTAAGCGTGTGCATGATTTACTATCCTTGAATTTACTTTTCATTGATTATTTCGAAGAAGAGAAATAAATAAATGAGTAGACATTACGACAATCAATATATGGCTAGAACAAAAACAGTAATAAATTTTCCAAATGTAATATAACATTACATACTATCAAATATTTGAAAATTCAATATTCTCAAATGAAAAAATATGTAAATTCTCCATGTCCAAACATTTACATTTCGATTTATTTACTTTGCAAAAAAAACAAACTATCTTTAGTATCAATTTGCAGGAATACGAGATGACATTGTAGCTCCAAATCCAAAACGTCCGAAACATAAAATCTTAACAGATGAATGTTTAATGAAATTGTAGAAGTATTATGATCAAGGTCGTATTGATATTTCAAGGTTCTTTAAAGTTATTTTGATTAAAATATATTCAACATTCATCAAAAAAGGAAAAATAATTATCTCTCTTTGTTTTTGTTTTTTTGTTCATGTATTTATTGGAATTTTTGTTCTGACAATACATGATTGTCGTAATGTCTACTCATTTGTTCATTTCTCTTCATCGACATAATCAACGCATAGTAAATCGTATAAAATCATTTTAAATTGTTCTTATTTAGTTATGAATTCAGTATTTACAAAAAATAATTTTAGTAATTAAGTTTTTATTTATTTTATTTAAATTTACAATTATTACTTTCGTACAGATACTTCTACTCCGTCACGTATATCTTCACGATATTCAATTGTTGATTCATACATTCTGGTTGTGTAATTTGGATTATTTCGAATATATTTCAAATATTTAGGTGCACCAGGATAGATAACATTATCCGCGACAATCATTGTACCTGATTTAATCAAATTATATTGTTCCAACAACATAAAATCCGGTAAATACGCTGCACCATCATGATCGATAAAAATTAAATCAAATTTATTAATATGAAATGTTTTATTCAAATGAGGAATAACATTTTCAGTCGAATCAACTATAATTTTTATTCGATTTTCTACACCAGCATGTTTATGAATAGTATGAGCTATTTTTGCTGATTCAGGATTGATTTCAATTGAAATAATTAATGCATCATTTGGTAATTGAGCTGCCATTCTTAATGAACTGTAACCAAGAAAAGTACCTATGAGAATAAATAGACTGTTGTTAATACAAAAATTAACAAAAAAAAATGATACCAAGTTCTAAAATAGTTTTTGGTTTTCTTGTTCGAATAGCATCGTCAAGAATTTTTCCTTTTCGATCACCAATATTCATTAACCATTGTTTAGTCCAACCAAACTTATCAATAGTATCAATTACATTTTCTATGTCACCACGACGACTTTTTTGAAGGACATAATTCATAAATGAAAAATATGAAGATTGCATTATATTAGTTATATCTGTAATTTGTTTTTTGTCAAGTTATTTAAAATAAGTATTTGCATTGTTAGTATGACATGGCAAAAAGAATTTTTACTTCGTCATAAAAAATCTTTTTTCTTTCCGTTCTGTTTTTTTTAAAATTTCTGACAAACTTCCTTTAGCACATACATGATGATTAGACACTTTTCATTTTGCTGTTTCTCTTTCTCTGGTCAACACATATTACTTCTCTATTAAAAAGAAAGATATAACGGATTTAATCAAAATCAAAATCGACTTAATAAACAACATATGACAATAGGTGGATGCTATCAATCAAAACATAATTGCCATATATCACGAGTCAAGTGTATTAATTGAAGAAACATCAGGAATAACATTGAACAATATACAACAAGTTCAAATTTTTCAACTCAATGGTAAATTTTGTTTCCTGATTCAACAAGAACATCTTATTCATCAAAAGAAAATCCTCTAGCAATTAACAGTTGGCTTAGAATAAATGAACTTATACAGAATTTTATCAATATTTGTGTCATTTCCTCATGTTGAAATTTGTTTTTCTTTTTGCCAAGCGATTTCTTATTCAATGCTCTACAAAAAAGTGTTAAACATTTTGATGTAGAAATCAATCGTGAAAAGTGATAGATCAAATTCTCTATAACAATTTTAATGCTAAGAAATCTTCAATATCAATTGTACTATCACAATGAACTAGCTTAAGTCTCTGCCAGTTTAAAGTATTTTATTTTGAATGTCGCACAATAGACTATTGAGTTTTTAACTGACATATTCACAGATGACCTAAATATGCTAATTAGAACTGTCAACGCTGCAATTTTGGGTACAAGAAAGCACTAAAATGTTTAATAAACTCTTCCATTATGCAGAAAGGTGAAAAGAAACGAGCAACATCTCAAAATCAACTTATCAAGTTTTTTATAAACAAATAAATCTACACTTCTTAACAGTGTTCATGAATTATAATCCACTTTAATGTGTAAACGATTTCAAACACCTTGAATACACTTGGAGTAGAAGTTGTTCGTGCGTAAAAATGTAGAAAACTTTTTGAAAAAGAATCAAAGATTATAAACGAAATTGAAATGTTAGAAGCACGACAGTGTGATCTCTACTAGAGCTTTAAAATAATGATTTTGTGATATTTGTTTCTTGTTTTCATTTGACTGTTCGATCTTTTCCTTCTCCGTTCGATAACACAATCAGAACTGCTTCGAAAAAAGTTTAGATTAAGCTTGGAGATTAGTTCACTATATTAAAATATACATCATAAACATATTCAAAAAAGGTGGCAAGTGAGACCTTATGACATCACTCTTTTTCGATGATACATCATCATGAAGTGAATTTTAAAAAAAGATGGCCTAGAACGTTACTTTCAATAAACAGTTAAAGGAATTGATCAAGAGATATAAATTCGTTTTAGGAGTTCGGCTAGAATCTCCTGATAACAAATGAGAAAGTCAAATTAAGATAAAAGTACTCTTGTCCTTAATGATTTTCATTGCCATTAACCTCTTCTATACGTAAAAAGAAAAACTAATATTTAACTTCAGCGCCGTTAATGGTTCAATCTCTTCAGTTAAATTTTGATAAATTTGTTAGTATCATTATGTTCCCGTATTTTTGTCTTGTTCTTGTTGACATCTATTATTTATCCTTTTCCGTATTTCCTTCGTTTTTTCTAGTACACTCCACTTGTAAGTGCTCCAGAGAAAGTCACAAATAAAAACATACATATAATTAAAACGATGCCTGGCAGTAATTTTGCTACTCAGTACAGAGAAAACACAACAATATTTTCGCTGAAGGATAATTTAGTGAAACATTGATATTCTGTAGTAATCTGTATTGACACTTGCGTTTGTCACATTTGATAAACTCTGTTCTTCAGGGAGAATGTTCACAAAATCACTATTCAATGATGTCTGAAAATGCAAATTAGACTATGTAACTAATGAGTAAACATAATTAATTAGACATTGAAATTGTTTGTACGTCATCTATTGGTCATGAATAGACTTCAATAAGTATGAAAAATCTGTAGAAGATTCTTTCTTTTCAATCTATCGTCTTGAATTACGACTATTTTAGTAAACTTTTGATATGTGACAAGAAGCTTCGAAGAAATTCAAATAACATATTTTTAATCTGATATTTTTCTTTTATGTAGGCCTCAGAGTCACTAGAATGTTCTGAAGTTTTCAATCCAAACCAATGGTTCTTTCTTGAGATAGCGAGTTTTCAAGACAATTCAACTTTTTCGAATTTTCAACAAAATCGTGCTTTTATAAACAATTGATTATATCGAAAAAGAAGCATTTGTTTGAGCTGAAACCTTCAGAACATTCTAGCGACTCTGAGACCTGTCTATGAGAAAACTATCACATTAAAAATATTATTCGAATATCTTTGAAAATGCTTACTGCAAACTGAAAATTGACTAAAATAGTAACAATTCAAGATAGAAAGTTTAAGACAGCAAATTCTTTGTAGTTTGTTTTATGGCACATCAACATCTAATGATTACCAAAAGATATAGCACTACCAACAGAAATATCCAAGTATGTTTTCTCATAAGTAGAATTCGTTTAAAAAATATAAGTCTCAAATTGATGTATTAATGTATATTTCTGGCATGATTTTGAAGTGAGTAATCAATAAAAAATATTGCAATCCATAAGGATACTTTAATCGATATAAAACTTAGATTCATATTTGTTTTAACATATCTATCTCTTTGAAAATATTCATCGGAAGTGAAAAATTCAAAAATATTTCCATTGTAAATTTTACCAGTAAATTGAAAAAGAATTTTTCTCGTCAAATCTATAAGATTCACTTGATTTCAGAATGTCAGATTTGTAATGTTTCTCAAAAAGATTACTGCTCTTGTGCTTGACACTTTTCTAATAACAATTATCTTCTGTCCGTTTCCTCGTATTTCGTGTTTGATTTATCATTGTATATTCAACTATCATTTGTTTGTACAAAAGAAACAGTATCGGCGTATACCATATGATTCGTCGAAAGTTTTCGAATAGGCAGAAAATATATTGTCGAGAAATAAAAAATTGACATCTAATTTCCATTGAATCATCACTCATTAGACTTTGTACAATATACTATAGAGAGTCATTGTTTAGCAAAATGCATCAGTAAGAAAGCATTCTTCAAGACTATGAAGCTCTTTTGAACGAATTGTGATGTTCTGTATTCTATCAAAGGCCATCTGACACCTCATCAATCACACATAAGAAACAAAATAAATAACGCAATATCATTATAATCATCCTATTAGTTTCTCATCTGAAAATGTACCTACTGGCTCTTTCTTTATGATTTTTATGGCATGCTATCGTTGAGAGAAAAAATGAGAAAACACGTCACTCCTTATTAATAATAGAGTAATTATAAATGTTTTTCTTTTATTTTAATGCTTTATAATAACATTGAACTTTTCTCTGAAGTCACTTGTTGAATAGAAGGAAATGTTGATTTTTCATTTAATGATGTTTTCAAAAGGTAACCTAATACAATAGCTTGTTCTCGATGTTCAATCCATGTTATTTGTATTAAATCAAGTAGTGATCGGTTACCAATAATTAAATATCGTTCACGTAATTGGTCTAATTCTTTCATATTGGATAAGTTGATTCGATAAGCTAAAGGACGTTTTACATTTTTAAACAGTCTTTCATATGGAATATGTTGTTCTGTGCATATGCGTTCTAGTTCATCAATAACCAAAGTACGAGCTTTAGACTAAAAATAAATGATGATATGGGATTATGCATATTTTCAACAGTTATATGATCATTCATGACAAAAGTATAAATAGTTCAGTCAAGGTTCAAAGATTAAAAAGTCTTACGAAGTCAGTTGTGTATTCCATTCTGTATTAATGAATATGCGCTTGAATTAATAGGAAAATTAGAATATGTAAATATATTGGATGTTTATTCCGCAGAAAATCTCTCTTGATGCAGAAAAAGAGTATATTTAGTTTACGATCAATCACGATTTCTTTTTGTCTTATGCTTTCATTTAAAGACAAGCGTGAAAACAGTATGAGATAAGAATAAGATCTATAATTTGATAGTTACACCAGTGAAACCTCAATTCTGAGTAATTACTAGTAGTTAATTATTTCAAACTTCACATATTATTAAGTCTTTTGGGACGGAAGACGCATATGTGCGTTTTTCGTCATTGAACAGTTCAAATCTAGGAATATGTACTAATTATCATTCATGTGCTTGACATTGCTCTATGGTTTTGTACAAACGACATATATATGAGCTATACCAGCCTTTGAAAGATCAATACAGCTGATTAGAAAGAAAAATTAATTTACTTTATTAATTCCGTGTTTCATTATTTTGCTCGACAAAAAGAATCCCGACCTGAAAAGGGTTAACTAAGGAAGACTGTAGAATTGATTGCTGACATTCAATAAATTATCTCCTCAGTTTGTAAAGAAACAACATTTTGATACTAATGATAAGAAAGGTAGGATCCCAAGCTGAAAGTATTGTAATAAGTGATGATGTTTTGTTCTTCTCATAGTTGGCAAAATATTCAGAATGTTTTTTGTGAATTTCACCTAGAAAACCATCATGTTACTCTACTTTTAATAGAATAAATTAATGCAAAAAGAGTATTGTATTCTAGAAAAATAGTAAGTAGACACGGTTCTTGTAAATAGTTCAGGAAATTTAATGCTAATAGAAAAGGACATCTACTCATTTTGAATAGAAAAGACCTAGATATTTCAATATTAACAATCGACGCTTCACATTTGTTAATATATGTTAGTAGCTTAACTCAGCTACTCAAATTATATCGACGACAATTTGTAATTATTCATGCTTTAGTCACTTGACTGAACTAATTTTGACTTATCATAAAATTTGTAAACTCACAACTCGCTTCTCTTTACCTGAACACAAAATCGAAATGGTTTTGAAAGATGATTAAGTGATTTAATTTGAATATTACTAATTAAAAATTGCATAGTCTGTTGTTGATTATTCAAAATGATTGCAATAATTTTAATATCAAAACTAATACGAAATTGCATAAAACGATATTCATGAGGTGTTGTATGAAAAACTAATTGAATACCGTTATCATGACACAACAAATCTTGAAAAGATTCATCTTGCGTTATGTCACATAAAATACGAATTTTCCGTCTTATTATATCTTCGTCAATATAAATATGATCATTACGAAATTCATTAATAAATTCATTTGAACATTTTAATGTTTTCAATAATTGCACAAGCGTATTTTTATTAATAAGAAGTTGTGTTGCAAACTGTGTAAAGATGTTCATTGATATAACATAAAAAAACAATAGAATATGTAAAAGGAAAAGAAGTAAAATTATATAAAGCAATGCAAAAGACGCAAAGAAAAAGAACTATGATGACTAATCGCGTTCTTCGTCAAGGAGCCAAATGCAGAATAATAAGTATAACATAAAAAAGAAAAAAAATTCTTTTTTTTCATTAAGATTTGCTCATTATTTGTGTCAAAACATATTATTATTTTTATCTTTTGCAAACTGTTGACACTTGCACGTATGCAACAAAATATATTCGTGCCATTCTTTTCCGATAATCAAAATTCCTCTGTACCAAATGTAAATCAACTGTATTATCAAAGTAAAAATTAAGATGTAGTATCTTGATTGAAGACTTAAACTGACAACATTCTGTATCTGATATTCGCACAGTGGTATTAGAGCGTTCTCATATAATTTCATGTTCTATAATAGTGTATAATAAACATTCTCAATCGAACAGCTGTGTTTTTCAAATAAATGACTATAAGAATAGTAAATTTACTGATTACTTTTGTAAATAATAGAAAAATAATGTATCATTGCAATTCTATATTTCATAAGATTCTGAAAACAAGTTTCAAGCAAAAAACAACATACTTTCACAAAAAAAACTAATTGTTTTTGTCTTGGAAGTACTTTTGTTTTTATTAATTCTGCATCAAATTATTGAATTAGATATCTTTGAATTTACATGCACAAAAAAAAACAACGAAATCAGTTCTGTATACTAAATATCGACAAAAGCTTATTTTTCTCGAATTAGTCTTCAGTCAAATAATAATGGATTAATTGAGAATACACTGATGAAATGTTTATTCATCTGTAGTTCGCTTAATAATGTTTCAGTTGAGTCAGTTAGGAATTCAATTGTTATGCTTTTTTTTCTGATACGACTTTTAAAATTCTATGGATTCTTCTGTTTGAAGAGTACCGAAGCATTTTTATATTTTCATTATTACAATTCTCAATTACAATACTCATCTTTAAAAGTAAAATATGTCGTATAAATTGTTCTAAGTGCACTTTTCCCTATTATGTATAAAAAGCATGTTCGACTTTCTATTATCATTTTTTTTAATGAAATACTGTTTTACGTCGGCCATGCCATGTGAGAAAATGCTTGTCAAATCTATGTCCATTCGATAAACATATTTCTTATTTATCTGACCACATTTTATATTTTCATATTGTTGGCATTAAAATATTTTATATTCAGAATAAATATGTATACATTTGTTTCTTGAATCCTTTTGATTATCATAAATCAGTACCAAATTTCAAATGCATTTGAAATTCAATTACTGTATCATAATAAAAAAACAATATTACTTGATGTTTAAAACAGATCTGTGGCTACCACAGATTCTTTTTGAAATATCCATATAGTGACATTTTAAACTAAATATTTTATAATTCTGTTGGTTTTACTACTTTGAAATAGGAATAGTTCTTAATCATCTTAAAAATAAAGGCAGATTTCATATTGTCATAATTCTGTAGATTAAAATTTAAAGAATCTACAGTTGCTAAACATAAAATCAAGAGTTAACAAAAAGTCTCTCTTTTCCTCCTGCAAAATTCACATCGAAAGATTTTGTTAAATTTATGATGTTCAATTAGTGTTTCTTTACATTTATTATGAAGTTTCACCTTGACAATTAAATATTTCCTTTGAAAAATGTATGCAACATGATAATGAACTGATAAGGAGCATACTCAAGCAGACATGAATTTCTGATGACGCATTTATACAGACTAATTGCTGCTCCTGTTTGACCGAGTTCACGAACATTCAGCAAAACATCAAGTCATGCTACTTTCATCATAAACGATTCATGAAGACGCTAAAAAAGCCCCCCTTTGCATCTGAAGAATGTGTGAATATTTTCTCACAATATTTTTAACATATACTACGCATAAAAAAGTTATTCTTATCTACTAAATACGTCAAAATATTGCAGAAATTTTTTTTTGCACGTTTTCCAGATGTAACAGGAACTTTTTTCAGCGTCTTCATGAATCTTTTACGATGAAACTAACTAATTTTAGTGTTTTTCTAAATGGACATGAAAACACTCAAACGGAAATAGCGATTTATGTGATTAAACGTTTTCTCAGAAATACTTGTCTATTTAAATAATATCAAGTTTTGAATATAAGAAAGTTTCCAAAAAAAAAAACATTACAAACTCAGACGACTTTCCTTTGTTATATTTCATTTTTGAGTAATTTTACATGCGAGAAAATCAAAATAAATCCAATTCAATAGATTCTATCTGTGCCAATGCGCAAGCAAAAAACAAGGATAAAAAATAAATGCAACAAGAAAATGATAATCTTCAGTGTGAATCATATAAGAATGCAAAAACGTTATTTTTACCTTATTGATTGACTTCTATTATCAAAACATTTCTCAGTAATGAAATACACAAAGTCATTAACACTAATATTTTATCAATGATTATACTTTTTCATTGTCATAGAGCATATAAACTAATAAAATAGCAACAAATATAGGTTCTAACGACCTAACAGTAGGCAAGCATTCAGTCTTTACCGATTTTTTATTTAGTATAGAAAGAATACCAAAAAATGATGTATTCTTTGACTTTAGACCATTCTATTGATAGGTTATACTCATTTCCACTTTTACTCGATTCTTAAGCTAAAACGTAATTCTTTTATTAATACTATGTGAATACTTCCGTATGTTCTTGTTTTTGTCAAAACGATATTGATTATGAGAAAATATTCAATCTGTTGTTTTTTATTCATTTTTCTTCGTAGATTAATTCTTTTTTCAAAGAAACATTATATCTCAAGTATTTCTCTTATCATTCGTAATACACCCAAAGTCAAAAAGAAAAAGATAGTCTGTTTAATGCGTCGTGTACAATAATGAAGAAATTCGTTATTATATTATATTTTTCATTATTAATGATGGTATTTCCTAAAAATACCGAAATAGAGTCACCATCAAATGCAGATATTGTTTGTCCAGATGCTGTATCAGTATGTCCAGCAACTTCTACTTGTTGTATTTCAACAGAGGGTGACTATTCATGTTGTCCAATTCAAGAGGGAATTTGTTGTTCCGATCATAAACATTGTTGTCCAAAACACTATAAATGTGATTTAAAAATCTTTAAATGTGATCGTGTTTTCAGTGCGAAAATGCTCGCTGTACAACCATTATTAAATAAAAATTGATATTATATCCTTAATTTTGTATATAAAATTAAGTATACGATATTTTAAAAATTTTCTCAATTATATCGACATCTTATTATTAGAATTGAATGAGCTTCATGTATTTTTTTTTTGTTATTTTTCATAAATGTCATATTTCTATTTGTTTGACAAATACTTCGTTTCTTTGAAGGAAATTACTTGTGAATTGTGCGAATATAAAGGAGAATATTGGAAGTTAATCTTAACAATAGAAAGCAATTTTCTGCATCATCACTCTCAGGACATATTATATCTGATGAAAAAAAAAATGAAAGAAAACAACTCATTCAATTGATAAGAGCATTCAACCTTTTAAAAACGTCGCTTTATTTTTAAGGTTAATATTAGACTTATTCCATTGATGATGAATCTATAATATTGATTCAGAGATTTAGTTATAGTTATTTTGTGTAAGAAATGGTCAACATTCTCGTGCTTTTCATTAAAACTACATTGTTTCAAAATACTAATTTACAAAAGCGGAATCGTTAAGAACACTTACACTCTAATGTTTTATCTATTTATATTACGCAGTTGTTTGCTATTATGTAATAGAAAAGAAAATATGCATGTTGTTACTGTGTATTGTATATAAATTAATAGTCTGACATGAATATTTTTGAACTGGTCATTAATTAGAGCAGAAATTTCAAGTTAAACGATAGAAATTTTATTTTTCGAATACAAAAATCTGATCTGATCAAAATTCAAACAAGTTGCGAATTCAGCGTCGACGTAAATAATGAATGAAGCGACTGTAGTTAAATGATTGTGTGTTGAGATTTTGTCCAAAATAATATCAGTTTGTTATCTGATTAGCGAAACCGAAACATCGCCCGAGAGTAGTTGTCATTCCTTTACTTCTTTGCAGCATCCCCAAATTCTACCACACTATGTTATTGGATGATGTGACATGACATGCACATTTTTTTTCTCTTTCTTTTTCATTCTATCAGTTTTGCAACGAGACATTATCACATATAGTTGTTCCATCGATATATTTCATCGTTCTGCTACTACACTAAAAGTATTACACATCGTTTTTTTTCCTGATATTTCCAGAGACATTTATTTTTTCTCATCTATTTGTGTATTTTTCCCATGTACGTGTCCTTTGATGACTTATTTTTTTTGTTTTCTTACTTTTTTTTTTGACGTATTTTTACACCTTTGACTGGATCAGTATGTCAAAGTGACAACATCTTTTTTCTAATTTAACAGCAAGTAAGTTAATAAGATCTATAGAATATTCTATTGAGACTGCTACCAGGTTATTTTTTTACTAGGAAAAAAACTCATCTCATTTTCATAACATTTTACACATCAAGAATGAATGAATGTTTTTACAATAGTTTTTATGAGAATGTAGCTTTTAAAAAATCATTTATTATCATTGTGGAAAATAGAGTGTTTTCTTTTGTTCACTATTAATTAAATATATATTTTAACGTATGGTTCATAGGGCACATGAAAGTGTCAAATAGTTTTTGTTTAAAATTTTTCAACGCGCAGATCAGACGCGTTACTGTTAGTCGATGGACGTCGACTATGCTCATGATTTTGCATTGTACTTTCATCATAACCATCATTAACAAATGCTAAAAAATGAAACAATTTAGAATTTTCATCGACTGAAACGAATATTTAACATACCTGGATTTGTTCGTTCGATGACAACAGAGTCACGCATAGGTTCAACAGTTCCTGGTCGTTTTGATATATGACGCGTTGATAAGGATGAAGGTGAACGATATCGATACTTATCAGCTAACATAATTAGACCAAATGTTATGAAAACAGCTATATAATTAAATTTTAGAATATAAAATATTTAAAATAGTAGTTTTTACCTGCCATTGCAACAAGTCCACCGACAACCTAGATTATAAATGACAAAGAATGCAATAGAAAATAAAGTTAATAGCCTAATAAGTATCTTACATTAGGCCAATATTCCAACCAAAGTGAATCAAATGGTGCTCCATGTAAATTTAATAAAGATTTTGATACAATCCAATCACTATTATTTGCTGCAAAAAAATGATAAATTCCATTATCATTCGGTTGAATATTAACTATAGTTAATGTTCCATTCGATGATATCGAATATCTCGATGCTGTGGTTTCATTCGATAAATAAAATAAACGTTTAACTTTATCAGGTAAAAGCCAATAACATGATGATGGACCAATACATTCAGTATTATTCAAAAGTGGTTCAAGATTTACTGTACTTCCATATGGTTTAAAGTACATCCATTTATATGGTGACATTGCACAATAACCATGTTTTACAATTGATATTAAGATAAAAATTGTAACAAGAAAAACCTAAATGATTCATCAAAAAAAAAAAAAAATGTTGTCAATGATTTCTAGGAGAAACAAAGAACTTGGCTAATGAAATTACTGTAACGAAACGCTGATAATGATTATATTTAATCATCAGCCATTTGTAATGAATCTTCTGTTATTTTTTTTTTCTCCTAACTTTTCTATTAAAAAGAACAGCTTTAAGGCTAAAGATTTTTTTTCAATTATCAAAGTTTATTGACTTGTTGATATCAATAAATCATATATTTTATTCTACATGTCCATTCTTTTTATTTCCTTGTACTTGCTACAGGTATATTTATCTTCTACATCCAGTTTCAGAAAGTTTAAGCAATTTAATTTTATTGTTTTCTTGCCCTTTTCGTCTCGTGTTGTATAACTTTTCTTAAAAAAAAAAAAAAAGAATCTCATGAAATATAAGTTTCTTGTCGTTATATTATTAAGAAAAAAAAAATGAGAGATACTCAGCATCTTATTCATTTTTGTCTAAGGAAATTAGTTTTTTCTCACCTTAGTCTTTGTAGTTATTTTCAACATTATTCGTCGTCGTCTCGATTACGCTTATATTACAACAATCACTTATGTTTTTATCGATTTTTTAATGCTATATACATATACTTAACAAAGAAAAAAAAGGAATAAGAGAATTTTTGGTATTTGTCTATAAGATAAGACACTTACAAAAATATAAAAAAGAAAAGGTAAAGGTGGTTACATGTCAACATAATAGATCAAATGTAAAATATAAAAACTAGGACAGATATATCTCTTCCTTTTAGCAAGTAAAAGTAATTTATATATGTAAATATTTTGTGAAGAATAAAAAAATTGAATCCAATACTGTCACGTTATATTCTCCTTTCTTTCATTATACCATTTCTCACATCAAATTGTATTGTTTTTATGCTTTGTTTTTCGCATGAAAAAACAGCGGCAAAACTAATCCATACCTGACTCAAACACATGAGATTTTTCTTTATGTTTTTCTTTATCAACTGTTGTTTTTAGGTTTCTTTATGTTGAATTAAGTAGCCGATATATGCGGGTTAATTGAAGGGCGTACAAATATAATGCTTGATAGAAAAAAAAGGAAGGAAATTTGTATGAAAATGCTGCACTTTTTTTGTTCAAATAAAAAATAGAACATTTCGGTGTTACCTATTAAGGTGGGCTTGCCTCTATGACGATCATTTTCTCATTTGTACATACGTGAATTTAAGATTTTTCTTCTTATTAGATTACGTATCATGTTTATATTAACTGTAAGCACTTTATTCTTGTTGATTCATCAAGGACAATGTGTCATGAAAGCTACAGCGATTCTATACGCTGATAATTCAGAAACGTCTTATGGAATTTTGACATTCAAACAAGAGAATGCTACTACATCTGTTCGTATAACTGGTGAACTTTCAGGACTCAATGCTAGTAGTGCACATGTATGTCGTGCATAATAAAAAAAGAAATAAATCTTTGTGTTATTGTTTTTTTTTTTAATTTTAGGGTTTTCATGTTCATGTATATCCAGTCTCAAAAAGTATGCCCAACTGTACAGCAGCTGGTGGTCATTTTAATCCTTATAGTAAAAGATTAAAGTCATTAATGTAGGTAGAAAAAGTTTTTTTTTCTTTTTTTCTTTAGATACTACTCATGGTCCTCGTACGGCTGACATACGAAATCGACATGTTGGAGATCTTGGAAATTTAACAACTAATGAGAATGGTACTGTTGATATTGATATGGAAGACTGGATAATTCAATTATATAATGAAACGCAATCCATTGTAAATCGAACTATTATTGTACATCGTTTGCGTGATGATGGTGGTCAAGGAGGATTTTCAGATAGTAATACAACCGGGTATGATTTTGTACATCGTAAAAGAAAATCCTATTTTATTATTTAAATAGAAATGCTGGTGCGCGAGTTCTTTGCGGTCTTATTCAATCATCAAATGGATTAATTATCAAACCAATTTTGTTCGTATACTATATAGCGATGATGATTGCCGTTATAATATTATTTTAATTTCATACAAAAATTGTTTTTAAAAATATAAACAATACAGCTGTATTTTATTATCTCACTAATTATATTCTTGCATATCGTCCGAATATGAATCTCATTTAAATAATAGAATAATGGTATTTGTGTAGTTTTTAATAAAAAAAAAAAAAACTTTTTTGTTATAATGACTTCATCAGTGTATCAAGAAAACCTTGATATATGATATATCAAATGTCACATTTTAAATTTTTTAATAATCTTTTAGTCTCAACATTGTTATAAGAAGTATGAATAATGATAGTAGAGTAAAAAAAAGGATACAATTGTACAAAAATTAGGTAAATAAAAGGAAAATAATGTCAATACAGAAAAATCCAGAAATCTAACAAATAATATTAAAAAAATAGAAGCATTATAAATATAAGTCAATATACACATAGCCTATGGCAAGTGAAAATGCGAATCAGTGCCAATGCACTTCTCTTGCACAACCGAATTTTTCCTTTTGGTAAATATTAGAGCCTTGTATCGAACTCCGAAACTTGACGTCGACAGAATGGAGGTAAATGTAGATGAGAAAACTGTGAAAAATCCTACTTCATTCTTTTTTATGTAGCAGTCATTCTTGACAATTTGTAATGTTCAGTAAACGAAAATTGTCAATTCAATAATCAAATAACCTCGAACAGAAAACTAGAAAAAAAAAAGAAAACATCTACACTGAATTAACCCTTTCAAGACAAGATTCTTGTTGTCAAGCGAAATAATGAAACACGGATTTAATTGAAGTGAATTAATTTTTCTTTCTAATCAGCTTTATACATCTTTCAAAGACTGGTACGGCTCATATAAATGGCATCCGTAGGAAATTATAGAGTAATGTGAAACACATAAATAATAATTATTACGCATCCATAGATTTGAAGTGTTCCAGGATGAAAGACGCATATATGCGTCTCCCGTTCCGAAAGGTTTTTCTATTCGAATAAAAACTACGTGAAATTCTTAACTGTCATTTGAAAAAAGTCTAAGTCCTATACTCGTGAGGACAATGAAGCTTTATAGATTTTATGAAGAATTAGAATAAACCTATAGATCTGCTACGATATGTCAAACTAAAATTTTTATTCAAAAAGAATATTTCACTAGAATCGTTATGTTATTTAAAATTTCAGCCAAATGAATCTGTTTATCGAAAGAAAGTATTACAACGAACAATCTTATTAAATAATTTTTATCTGTTACTTTCTTAGTGTTTTATTATAGTACACATATTTTTCTCGAGAACAAACTCATTCTCATTCTATTTATCGTCTTTATGGTGTACTCATTTTGTTTTGTTACTATTTGTCATGACTGCTCTTTTATAAATCTATAATCAATTCTAACCTTAGTCTTTGTAGTTATTTTCATTATGATTCGTTGTCGTTCAAGTTAATGTTGATTGCTCGATGATGATTATTATACTTTCAATCACCGGCTATTATCTGTCTCTTAATTCTATAGATATAATCTTAACAAGAAAAGAGCGAGAGTATTTTTAGTATTTTTCTGTCAGATGAGAAATACAATGAAGTATCATAGTAACAGAAGAAAAGAAAAACACAAATAATGGTTTGATATCAATACGATAAGCTATAAAAAGAAAAGAATGAAACAAACGTATTTGTCCCCAGTATTTTTGACTAGTATAAATAACATATAACTATTTTATTATCTCTTGATAGACCTTGACCAAAAGAAGTGGAAGAAAGAAAAAAAATGAATGAAAAAAACAATAAGTTTGATTTTTAATTATATTGACAATTGTTTCATTAGTCGTTTCATTCTTTATGTTGCCGTTTTCGTCAATTTTCGGATGAAATTCATCATATCATCATGTTCTTTTTTTTTTACTTCGTATCTATTAGCTAAAACAAATTCATCTACGCCTCTCTAAATGCCTAATCTTTTTTCTTTCTTTGATGATGTTTTTTTTTAAAACTTTTATCTTGAATTTATTTCAGAGTATATTTGTAAAACTTGTATATAGAAATTCTCTTCTTGAGATATCAAAATTAGATTTGGATTTAATAATCTTTGTTTTATTTCTATCATATTAAATTACATATCATGTTTATGTTAACCTTAAGTTCTTTATTCTTGTTGATTCATCAAGAACAAAATGTGTCATGAAAACTACAGCTATTCTATACGCTGATAATTCAGAAACGTCTTATGAAATTTTGACATTCAAACAAGAGAATGCTACTACATCTGTTCGTATTACTGGTGAACTTGCAGGACATAATGCTAGTAATGCATATATATGTCGTGCATAATAAAAAAAGAAATAAATCTTTGTGTTATTCTTTTTTTTAATTTTAGGGTTTTCATGTTCATGTATATCCAGTCTCAAAAAGTATGCTCAACTGTACAGCAGCTGGTGGTCATTTTAATCCTTATAGTAAGAGATTGAAATAATTAATTTAGGTAGAATTTTTTTTGTTTTCTATAGATACTACTCATGGTTCTTCTCCGGCTAATATAAGAAATTAACAAGTTGGAAATCTTGGAAATTTAACAACTAATGAGAATGGTACTGTTAATATTGATATGAAAGATTGTATTATTCAATTAAATAATGCGACACCATCAACTGCCAATCGAACTATTATTATACATCTTCTTCGTGATAATAGCGGGAAAGTTGGATTTCCTGATAGTACTGCAACCAGGTATGATTTCGTAGTTCGTAAAAAATCTCATTTTGTTATTTAAGTAAAACTGCTCGTGTTCGAATTTATTTTGGTTTGATCAAAGTATTGCCTCATGATGTGCAAGCAACACTGAAACTCACCGAAGTAACTTAAACGACTATGTCAACACCTTTAGTTGGACTCCATATTCATTTTGTTATGTTTGTTCTAGTAACCGCAATGATAGTCGATTTCAAAATTCGGTATTAGATATATACAACATCATATATAAGCGAAAAAAAAAACATTTCAATCGTTATATCATGCATATTATCAATTTGAACTATAAAACAATAGTATTTAAGTTTTTTTTGTGTCGATTGATTAATTACTGTTTTTATCTTTTTCTTATAATAAAATATGCGTCAAAAAAATTTAAGAATCATAGATAAAGAAGGCACCCCTTTAAATCAAACTCGGAGCTACACTGATAAGCTTTTACTTTAAATAGACTCGTTTTGGTTACATTTAAATAGATAAACTATTTATAATTGAAACTATCTCTTCTTTAAGCATGAAACTTTCGGTTTTTACCATTTTGTTTTGCTTACTTATCCAAGATGGACAGAGTGCCATGATAGCAACAGCGAATCTTCATGTAGATTCTACTACAATTGCAGTTGGTACTATATTATTCCATCAACGTGACGTTAATTCTCCCGTTCGCGTTGTTGGTATACTGGATGGCCTTAAGAATAATACTGTTCATGTATGTTTTATATAGAAAGAGACAGTAAATAAATAATTATTTTCTTCAGGGCTTTCATGTACATAGAGATCCGTTAATGAATGGTGAACTTAATTGCACGGCTGCTGGTCCTCATTTTAATCCTTACGGTAAAATAAAGCAATCTTTAATAAACAACATGCGATTTATTCTGTCTATCTAGGCACATTACATGGTCCACGTGAAGCTGATTTACAACAACGACATGTTGGTGATCTTGGCAATTTAACTGCAAATGATCAAGGCATAATTATTGTTGAATTGAGTGATTCAATTATTGATTTATACAATGCTACACGATCAATTGCTAATCGAACAATTGTTTTACACGCCATGAGAGACGATGGTGGAAAAGGTGGTTTTCCAGATAGTAATACAACTGGGTATTTATTTAATATTGTGCGCAAATCTTGCATAAATCTTACATTTTTTTAGAAATGCTGGTGCACGTATAGCTTGTGGTGTTATCAGTTTAGCAATGGAAGAGTCAGATACAAAGTTACGCCCGTCAAAAATTTCTACAACGGTCACTGAATTTATTCGCAAATTATTTACTTAAAATAGATGACATTGTATATTTTCCTAATTTTGAAAACTTTATATTTATAAAATATTTTTGCATGATTCGAACATATTTTATTGTTTCCACAAAACACAAATGTTAGCTAAATAGAGTCTGAAGTAACGACATTGCTTGATATCAATAGAAACTTATTCTGACCAGAGGAAAAGCTTGGCGATAGTAAATTTGTGATCCATATATCTTGAAATTTTATTTTTAGAAAGGTCTTTTGTACTATTCTCATCATGAATTTAATTGGACGTTTTTCTTTCTCAGCAAGCTCTATAAACTTGAAGAAATTCTACACATAAGAAAAGGAAATGTATGCCAATTTTTTATAGAATATTAACTGTGATGCAGTCATTGTAAAAGACCCCACACTAATTTTCATGTACATCATGTAGTTTTCTCTTCTGTACAAAATAATTACAAAAAAGTGTAAAATTAAGTCGAAAAATGATTTACAATATTGACCGCTTAATCGGCATTTGCAAGGAAACATTACTGCAAATGTTTTCCTTTTCAAAGAAACAAAACATTAAGTATTCTATGAAAGAGATTGAGGACTTTGTGCACAAAAATAATATTTTTCAAAAAAACCATATGCTCTATCTAAACTAAATGATCAATACTTGTTGTCTTCTATGAGTGTAAATTCAGTAATCAAATCTAAGGTAGTCTACTGGCATATGAAAATACATACTAATCCTTAACACACAACAGGCTATGGATTGCTTTTCTCTCATTTTCAAATTGAAATGAATTGTTTGGTCGTGTATGCGACTATGGATGGTGTTGCCTAAACTGGTTCCTGATTGATTTGTCCCAACTAAATTTTTTTCAGATTCGGCCCATGCCGAAAAAAATCGATTTTAAACTCTGTCCATCTCTAATTTTGTCCCTATGTGCCAAATAATTAAGATAAATGCACTGAATAAGAGAGATAGTTTATTGTTTTTCATATATGTTGAAAGAGTAAGTGACATATGTAAGGAAGAAAGAAAGAAGAAAAAGAGCAATCATAGCACAATAAATCATACTTCTTCGTTAAAGAATTTTTTACCTTGCTACCGGATTTGATCGTCTGTTGCACTTTATTGAGCTTCCTCTATCATATGCTTGGGATAGATTGATCAGTTTTTTCATTCATTTTATCATAAAAATTCTTTCCTTTTTTTACTTTACTTAGCTTTCTTTCAATTTATGCTGTTGATATTCATGTTCGTTCTTGAGATGGCGGATAAATTGGTAAATATAATAATGTCGAGGCTAGATGGTAGACATCCGAAAATTGTAGCCTTCAACTACATTATTGGTGCGAGGTAACTTGTTTCGAATATTGTCATAGAAGTTCCAAATATCAATGAAGAAGCGTGTGAATTCTTAGCAAATATAATTTTTCATGATGTAATCATCAAATTCTTGAGCACCACAACATTCAGGGATATAAACATCCATCATCTCAGTCCATGCCAATTCTACCAGAGATGACGAAACAAGAGCTACATCTACCGCTGTCAAAAACCAATGCATAGCTCTCATAGCTTTCTCATCCGAAAAGTCTTTACCATTAGAATTGTGTTTCGATAGTCGTGGACATTTTAAATCTTGAGCTTTTTACCTAAGTCTTTGAGCGTAATGAAAAAAGCAATCGGTAATCGTTGTGTTCGAAAATATTTGTGAGAAAGCATTCATGGCGGCTATTTCGAAGTTACAAGTGAGAGTCTCTGGATGAAAATAAATGTTCGTACGATAACTTAGGAATGGGAGACAGTAGACGCATAACATCATATAACCATCGAAATATCCAAAGATAATATAAATATGAGTAGATAATAAAGGTAGCGTGAAAGCTTTTCCATCCGAATACCTTTTCAAGCAAGAAGACAAATATTTAAGACTCCATTCGGAAGCAAAGATAACGATATATCCATTGTCATCTAAAAGACAAAATAAGTTTCATTCTTAAAAAAGAAGAGGATCTCACGTGTCTCATCAACAATTAGGAATGGCTCTCTGTCTTTCGTTACTGTCCATTCGCTTTTTAAAGACACTTCAGATAATGTTTTAGGTAGAGTTGTGACTACAAATTGTTATACCGGGTGAGTCAAAATAATTGCAACATTCAGTATTTTGCAAATATCTCAGCAGAGATAAATCATATAATTTTCATTCTTTTTTTAAAAGATGCGCCGTGGAAAGCTCTACAAAAATTGTAAAAGAAAATCTCTATTGTCTTCCTTCTGATGATGTCTTCCATATTGACAATGAATAGCTCACATGATAGTGCTATGTCCCACCGTATTAAATATTTGGAACACTTTTCTGTTTTGCAATAGAAAGTTGTTCATATAGCTTTTGTACAGCTTTCGACGGCGCATCTCTTGAAAAACAAATCAAAACGTTATAATTTTCTCAAGTCGAGATATTTGCAAAATAAAAAAGTCTTTCACATATTTTTGTTATGCTAAATATGGTGCGAGATAGCATCGTCATGTGACCTATTCACTTTGAGTAACCGAGACACCATCAGAGGAAGTCAACAGGGATTTGTTCTACAGTTTTTGTAGAGCTTTTCACGGCGCATCGTTTGAGAAGAAAACCTAGATTCTGGCATTTTCTTACGCCGAGATTTATACGAAATAAACAATATTGCAAATATTTTTGAACACTCAGTTACAACATCAAGCAGCTCTTTTATTTTAATCAACTAGAAAAGTCATCAGAGCAAGTCAATAGGGATTTATTCATATAGTGTTTATAGAGCTTTCGACGGCGCATCTTCTGAACAAAGAGTGAAGATTTTGTCATTTTCTCAAGGCGAGATATTTTCAAAACAAAAAAGTCTTTCAAATATTTAATACGGTGGGACATAGCACCATCATGTGATCTATTCATTTTCAATATTGGAGACATCATTAGAAGAAGTCAATAGAAATTTGCCCTTACAACTTTTGTAGAGCTTTCCACGGTGCATCTTTTCAAAAAAGAATCAAGATTATATGATTTATCTCTGCTAAGATATTTGCAAAATACTAAATGTTGCAATCATTATGACTCATCCAGTATTACCTATGACAGATTGAGATACATTTTTCATCCAGTTTCTTGTCTTGTTTAAATAGTTTCATGAAAACTCAGTCATTCAATTTTGCAGCTGTTGTAATAATAGCTTGAATTTACATCGTACAGTTTCTAAAATTGAAGCCCCATATAAAATCTCTTTTAGATGCATTAAATATTATGAAAGATTGAACATTAGATTCTATTCAAGAAAGATCTTTCATATGAATATTTTATTGAAAACTCTTTTCGTAACTTTGATGAAAGCGCTCAACTTTTTTTCTTCAGTTGAAGAAACATTGCAACAAACCTTTTATAAATAAATAGCTTGGATGTTGAAGAATTTCTTTTTTCTTTATCATGGGTCAGGCTCGATTAATTGATCCTAAGAAAAAGAATTTTGACTAATTTGAGAAGACAAGAAGTTTTTTGTTTTATTATCAGGAATAGGTAGTGTATTAAGGACTGTGCTACCGTTGTCAATAAAGTACACCAAACAAATCAATAGAAAACTATGTAATCATATTTAAAAACCGTGCGGCTTACCAATTCAGAAGAAAAAGAATTTTCGATGTTGCTTGTTTTAGAGTTTTACGAAGAAAAATCTGATTCTTCTATGCCAATAAAACTTTGAATTAACGAATTATATTTGAAAGAGTTTCATGGCTATTAAACTCACTTTATTTTTCACAGTGTTTTCTTGATGGTTTTCAATTTTCCAAGATAAATTTTTGTGTCTTTTCATGACGTTCACGAAGAGCAAGGATTTACTCAAATATTTGGCAAGTAACTTATCGATCCTCTTCGTATCGCTTCAATTTAATCATAACTTTTTTGTGAGAATAAGACAAAACTTCATTGTCTTCTTCTTCTTCTTTCGTTCTGATATTGTTGTCAATTTATTTAGTCGAAATTAGGATTATCTAAAATGATAATGTCCAAACACATATAGATTGCAATTATTTAATTTATCTTTGTATAGCATTGACACACGCATTTGTTGCTTCTACCTTTTCACAAACTCAGTTGAACATTATTTGCTTTCGTCAGCTCATTATTGTGAATTTCTATTAATTTTACTTTTTCTGGCTTTTAAGATTTTGGTTTTACATCTATACTAATATAACGCTGCTTATTTTCACAGAAAGAGCTTAAATGTAGACGTATATGCCAATTAACACCTATGCTTATTTTGTTCAATTTAAAAAAAAAGCTATCGCTCTCTTCGATGCGTCTTAAATCAGCAATATTCATCGCAGCACGATAATATAAATTGGCAGGTTCTCTGTTTTACTACAAATGTGTTATAAGTTGCATTGGCAGACTGTTCATGAGCAACTCACAGATGAACTGGATTTATATCTTTGCTTGATTCCTGATATTAATGGCAATGGTCTCAAAGATATTAATATATCATTGCATTCATCTAATGCATTGTCTTCATCGTCACTTATGATAACATTTGTTGATTGAGATTTAAGTATATACTTGTCTGATAAGTCATTCAGATGATCATCTAGAAAAGAGACATTATCATATACACACAGATAGAAAGGAAATATGTAGAAAACTAGTTCCACATTGCTCGTTTCGAAAACTATGACAGTCATAAATGTAAGATCTTACCAGACACATCAAACGACACTGGAACTTTATCAAGATGAGAAGGTTTTGTTTTCATGATTGAGCGATCTAAAGAAAATATTTTCAGTATGATAGATTTGAATATGTATAATTCTACTGGTAGTTGAATTCGACTTTTTCAGTATATGATTGGTTGATGTTGAATCTGTTTATCATGAAAAAAGTGCCAAGTAACATATAAAGATTAAAACTGCGATAACAAATCTTCCATTATTTTCATGTATTCGTTCATAACAGATGATAATTTTGAAAAGATGACTGATTATTATTATTTAGATAAGGATAAGCACGATTTGCCATATCACTTTTAAAAAGTTGTTTAGTTTTATTATTTGCATCCAAAGAAGACAATGTGAAAAATCTGGGAAGAAAAAAATGAAGCAAACAAGAGATTTATCTTACAATATGAAAAATTAATCTTGCTTCAAATCATTTCTCATTTCAATTAACCAACAAAAATTTTATGAAGATAATAAAACACATATATGTCTTACTCGCCACATAGAAAGTTTTCCGAAAGAATTATTTTTTTTTGAATTGTAAACATAGAGTCAAGTTCTTTACTAATTTTACAATTGTCATTGTTGGAAGGTCGTAATCATTGGGTGAATATTAGTGCGGGCGTTGTTGGAAACGAAAACAATGTTCAATCCTACACACACACACGGATATCTCACATCTTTTATCTGTGATCGACTATTCCAGTGAATAGCCTGATGAAATTATAAATATAGTAATTGTAGTTAACACGGGATTCATGCAATTCTGAACTTCAAAAAGACACCACATTAGGTGACGGACGGGATGATATTCTCGAAAAGTGGGAAATTATTCCGTTTCAAGCAGAAATGCTTTTTTAAGAAACAGCATAACTTTTATATTAGACCATTCACACTAGGGCAAATTGAACACACGTCGAGAAGAAATCATTCATCTATTTTTAGCCTCATCAACAGAAGTCAAAAAAGACTAGACGAAATATTGCTCATATTACTTTTTCATCCTACGAAAAACTTATAGTGGAACTGAATTTTTTCAGCAGAAATGGAAATATTTCTAGCAGAAATCATTGATCCAGTTCTATCCTTCCAGACACAAGTTAAATATGAAAAATGGTGTGTCGAATAGTGATTGGGACATATCTGTTTATATTCTTTCGTTCTACTTCTTTTGGCTGATGGATTTCTTCATGGTAAATGAAACGTGATAGATGTATATTTATATAGTTTTTCTATTTCTGTTTGATATGTTTGCCTTTATGTGGAGTGAATCATTGCTTCATTAACGGGAACAATTTTCCCACCAATTGATCCAACGGTCCACTTTTAATCATAAAAAAAAGTAATGTAACTGAGTTGAAGGTATAAATATCTGATATAATGACTGTTTCCATTGATTCTGTTGCAATTGTTTCAATGAATTCTTTGATAGTCAACAAGGTGAGCACATCAAATCGTCTAAAAGTCGTTAGATGTTTAGTAACATACTACAGGTAGCATGTTTACGTTGAGTTCACTGAATAACCGATCTTATCAACATCAATCTTAAGAAGTAAACTAATTCCATCTGCACACTTACGTAATAATCAGTTTCAATCAAAACTAATAGTAATCTCTCTTTTAATCAAACAGAAAAATGTTAATCACATACGATAGATAAGATGATATTCTTTGCTATAGATTAGAATTCAGTCATCTCACAGATATATTGAATGCTTTTGCTGTTGATAGAAATGTCACTAGTACATCAAGCTTTGTCTGCATACTAATACTGACACTAACATTTTTCAAAATATCAATACCGATACGAAACTACTGTTAATAATGGAAGCTTGCCTGGAAACGATTGTCTTTTAACCGGAAAAGTTTATTTACCAATTTTTCTTTCCATAGAACAAAGTTTATCGGAAAAGTGTCAAAGACAAACGAGAATATAGATTGACTGAAAAGCAGTTATATTCTCGATTTCATCTGTTCATATATTTCTTGCAACATTTCATCAACAAATAATAAGTAGCGCATCCTATTTTTTTCTGTTAATTTTGAAATGAATTATATGTTAAAATTTATTCTCAATACCATCAATCTCATTCTTGATTCGCGTCACTACTTTGAGCTGTCCAGTTGCCTTTAAATGGATTATGATCAAGAAATCATTTAATATATTTGTAAAATAAATTTATTGCAGTTTGCTAAAAACTATCAGAACATACTGCAATCGAAAAATCTTCAACGAAACTTATTAGAACGTTTTGAAGGCTGTCAGAGTTCAGTAAAAGCTACTAAGTTTGATAATAATCCGGAAAAACTATTAAAATAGTGTATTGGATATCAAATATAATATTTTTCTCTTACTGTTACCTTAACTCTTTCTCAAATTTTCTTTTTATTTTGGTAACATTTCATCAACGACGTGACTTCATCATGCTATTTTTTGACACAAAATCATACATAAGTTCTGAAAGCACTCATGTTCTCATATATACAAATACACGCTCACTATTCTATTGCTCAGATAGACAAACATACCGTTTTTGTAATGATTTGGTACAAAATGCAACAAATTGTTGAGCTTTTTTGTCTATGTGAAGTTCTACCGTAGTCGTCACAAGACTTGCGTTTTTACAATTTTTTTTTACCAAAATTTCAAACTTTTTAGAGAATAATTTGCATAGGATATATGAAGCAAAAAAAGGAGCGAAAATACCTAAAAAAGTTGAAATTTTGCACAAAAATTGACTAAAGACTTGATCTCTTGTGAAAAGTCACATAGAAAAGGAGCTGAGCAGTTAGTTTCTTTTTTGTACAAAACTAGTTAGTTGAAAAATCGACATCTCTGCTTGCTTGAATGGTAGAGGAATCAACAAGACGGTGATACATTAAGAAAGTTTTTCTTTTTGATTTGCATTCGTTTGTTCGTTCCACTATCAGTATAACAGAGGAGAAAAGGGGGTATATGTGTATGAAAATGTACGTGTTATTTTACTCTATATGTGATATTATACAAAAAATAGTCTGATAAAATCAATATTGCTGACAAAACAACACTAGATAAAAGCACGAAAAAACTTGAATAGTAGCAAGAAAAAAATATTATATGATTACATATGCAATTAAAAATAAGCTTCTTTACAAGTCAAGTAAGAGTGGATTTCGATGGATCCTGAAAATTATAAAATCTATTTGCACTTACTAATATATATTGGGATTCACCAGAATCTTAGTGTCGTGTGGTATGCTTCTTCTTCCTTGTTGAACACTCTGAGGCCGATTTTTCTTTTTATTTCTTACTTTGCTTGGATCCTTATGCATCTTGTTGGATTGTAGTGGATACTGAGATCCATCAGGATCCGCTCTTTTTACCTTGCTGGCATCTGAAACAAATCAGTCTACAGAATCGATTGCACTCGGATCGCAATGAAAATGACCTTAGACGGACAGCTAAAGTTATGTATGTAGAAATCAATATGAAAATAGTTCCAAAAAGTTGGAATATATTTCTTTAATTCATGTACTGTCTCTTTCAAAATCATGAAAATTAAATTCGTTGAATAAAACCCAGCATTTTGGGAAGAATTAAATAACACATCATTTACTCAAAAAATATGAAGAACTAGCTAGAATAAGGTGTGGATAATAGCGAAGATTAGAAATTGACTCATCGTGTCTGAATCACCCGGTGTCTGAAAATTTTGTTTTTTGGTGATGGGAAGGTAACAGATGGTTTCAATCGTACTTTTGTAGTTAAAAATCGTACTGACGCATTGAGACAGAGAACTCAAACAACGACCATCGATTTTATAAATGAAGAATTACCATCGCATCAAGAGCGATAATAGTATCTTGATAAAGATTATCAACATTGTAGTTTTCCTATCCATTTTGTTTTTGATTTCATGAAAAAACTTATCGTATTGTATTAAGAGTCAATCATATTCAAATCATATAGTTTCTTGACCAACACGTCACTTGAAATCAGCATCCTCCCTGTGCGCTAACTCAAATCTCCCACATGAATTCGACTGTTATGCCTTCATTTCTCTGTCAGATTCAAGTAAAAAAAAATTGAAAAAAAAAGGCAAAAATCGTACGGTTTCCGTCAATAGAACATATTGTGCTGTGTTAAGTTCTTTATTTTATTTACGTTGCACAGAGATGTTGAAAAAAATAATGACTATTTTTATTCTGATTATTGTTGATATACACAGTATTAATTAAATTCTTGTGAAAAAGTGCAATGTAATCAAAGTTTACATGTACACTTTTCGCTTGTTTGGAAGCCACGTCATTACCATTACTTTATTAGACGAACACACTATGCAATCGTACAAATAGTGTTAGACGTTTTCAACGTATGCAGTCATTCTTTTTGAGATGATCTGATTCAAAGTCTACTGCAAATATTTCTGTACAAGGTAAGTCGATAGATGGTCATATCCATGTCTTAAGCGTTATTGCAGAAACTTTTTGTCTATTCTTTTTTTGACGACATATTCGTTTGATTTATGTTGGTGAAGTTATCACCAGATTTGAGTATGTTCATCCTGGATTCGCACAGGAACTTGTTCCAAGTACAACTGAACGAACTGTATCCAGTGGTATGCTCAGATTTTCTATAGCTCAAACTATGCTCTCGAAAATCTCAAAAAACCGTCATTTCCTATTGGAATTCTGGCATCAGATTCGAGTAGTTTCACCCCGAATTCGCCCAGAAACTTGTTCCAAGTGTTCTATTCTGGTTCCAAGTACAACGTGATGAGCTCTATCCAACGGTATGCTCAGATTTTCCATAACCCGAAATAATAATTTTCGAATTTTGTACAGCGCCATCTACTGTCCCAAAAATCATACATTGGGCTGTAGTAAATCTGAGCATACCGTTGGATAGAGCTCGTTGAGTTGTACTTGGAATAAGAATAGGACACCTGGAACAAGTTTTTGAGCGAATCTGGGGTGGAAATACTCGAATTCGGTTATAACTTCACCTACATACGTCTTTGATTTTACCATGAGAGCAAAAATTGCTTGTACTTCTTGCATAATCATAACATCATATCGCAGTGAAGCCCGAGTTAAAACATTTTCTTGAACTTCTAGAAATAGAATTTTTGCAATAACGGTCATTTTCAGAAATGATCAAATCGTGGACACGAATTTCAACCTAATTTTCAGTCGCAAATAGTACGCTTACCAGTGCCGACAGTGTAGTTAACGTTACGATCTATTGGGTAATTTTCATTTTTAATTTCAGATAGATTTTATTGAGATTGAGGGTGTGGGTGTGGGTGTGGGTGTGGGTGTGGGTGTGGGTGTGGGTGTGGGTGCGGGCTTGAGAGTGGTTGAGGGTGTGGTTGTGGGCGAGGCACAGGGTGGGAGTGTGGATG
>CAJNSZ010000533.1:52614-70282 GCA_905329745.1 Rotaria sp. Silwood2
ATATAAGCCGATCAGCTGTTGCACTGTTACTGTTGCTAAAAATGATTGCTAAAGATTTCAGCGGCTACCACTGATTCAATGCATCGGCCTACACTTCTACTTTAATCTGATTCATTGTTTATATATTTCGTTCATCAAAATATTTCAACTAGTAAATGCTAATACTGCAATTAAGATGAATCTATATTAGTAAGATAAGCCTGTTGTCACTCAATTTTCGTGAAACTAATCATTTATGAACAAAATAAATTAAGGAGAAAACCTTTTCAGATTTCAATCATCTGTATTTCACTAAGCTATTTCTAAAGTTCCAACTTTTCGAAAAAATTCGTATTTTGATCTGAAACATTGTGCATATAGATAACCTCAACTAGACTAACTGATGTTACTTACTATTATTATTAATTTCAATTGATTTATTTTTTTCTTCGCGAGCAGCAGCTTCTTCTTCAGCTAGTTTACGCGCAATTCTATCTTGTTCACGAAGAATTTCCTATTTCGAAAACAAAATATTTTTAATCAACAAAAAAAAAAAAAAAAAAAAATTCTTAATTTACATCAAGTGTAATTGTGAAAGATTTTTTAATTTTTTCAATTGTTTCTGATGGTATAGAATCTTTCATATCATATTTATCTTTTATTGAATTATCATAAAATATCCATGGACTATCTGCTCGATTACCAAGTCTCATAGCATATGAACGAATAAATGTTTTTAATTTTTCACGATTAGGTATAAAACTACATCGTCTAAAAAAGAACAAATTCAATTAGAATTATTTATTCATGGCTTCTTTAGCTTACTGTAATTCACTTGGTAGAACATTATTAACTACACGATCTTCATCGGCTAATCGAATTGAATATTTAACATTTTTCATTTGCTATTTTATTCAAAATGAAAATTATATTCATAATGCACAAAAAAGATTTTCTTACTTTATCTGAAGGTAGTTTCGCTTGAACGGATGCACGTTCTGATGTTCTTTTTTTTGGATCATCATTATCATCAATTCGTTCGACAATACCTTTTACACTATTTAATATAAATTATATTACAAAATCTAAGTCATATATCTATATAACATATATATATATTTACGTTGTATTATCTTTTTTCTTTTTAAATTGAACTATTTCACCAATAACAAAACTTTGACTAAAACAAAAAGTTAAAATAAGAAGACAATCGAATAATTCATACCCAAGTATAATTGACACTTCTTCAGCCAATTTTTCTAAGGGTTTTACATCTATTAAAATCGTTGAAGAAAATTTCAAATTTATTTATAAAAATATTCTTACTATGATATATAATATCAAAAATTGGTTTATGAAAATAACTTGGTACCATTGATGATAAAGATTTTCTTATATCAATTTCTGATTGATATGCTTCTTTATGTGTTAAACCAGCTCTCCATGTACATTCACATGTCCATCGTTCCAAATCATATGCTTTTTTTAATTTTTCATATAAATCACGTTGATTAAATTTTTCACCTGTATGTTCAATTGTATAAATTTCTTCATTATCTTGTTTTAAATTCTCATCATTATTATTATTATTAAGATGAAATAATCTTCGTCCAAATAGAGGCATTTAGAAAGTTCTTATTTTTTTTTTTTTGTTTTTTTTTTAAAATGAAATATTCATATCTAAAGATAAAATACATTAAGATAATACTCTATTTGATTGTCATTACATTTATTATAATAATTGGTGTGTGAGTGTGTGAATTTTGTATCAAGACATTGTGTTATAAACTTCTTGATAAAAAATAAAATAAAATAAAAATACCACTTTTGGAATAAAAAGATAAGATACAACGATACAAAACAAAATAAAAATATATTTTTTTCTTTCCCGATTTTATACATACGACGACTAATCTACATACAATAAGCAAGAAGTTCGTTTCATTAATAAATAAAATACGCAACAAGCAAATGGGTTACTGTACGAAAGACTTTCGATTCTAATTATGATAGAAGCAAACAAGAAAAAAAAAGAAAAAGAAAAAGAAAACAACACCGGCTAAAAGGAAGAGATAATAAAAGAAAATTAGTTTTATTGTTGTTGTTGTTGTTGTTTTTATACATAGGAAAAGCCCCTAACCAACAAGGTCTTAACATTGTGCTCGTTTTCCTATACATACCGAGCTCTTTTTAAGAGTCTGAATAAATACTAAATTCGTCTGTGTGTTTGAAAAGAGGAAGAAAGAAGAGAAAACGAGACTAAAACTACCGATTAGAATAATTCGAAGAGTGTTTTATTTTTTCTCTTCATTTATACCACTGGGTGAACTTTCACCAGTATTTAAAGGAGAACTATCTATTGTTGATGTTGTATTATTTCGTTGATTATTCATTGTAAGAATAAAATCATTAATATTATCGCGAAAATGAGACCAGACTTTTTCTGGTATTGTAATAGCTGTTCGATAATTAGGACGAACCTAAATATAAAAGTTATATTTTGCAAAAATGAGTTTTTCTTTTTCTTACTTCTGATATACGTAAGAAAATACCACGATTATTTGAACCACTATCAAAATAAAAACTTTTATTTCCGACACGAAGATATTTACTTTCAGGTAATTCGGTTGGTTCTAGAATAGATAAGAAATTTTTCATGAACAATAAAATAAATTATTAGTTTATTCAATAGCATCAAATTTTGATTTTAGTAAAAGTAAAAATCACGTTATTTATCTAAAATTCATTGGACCAACATGCAACAATGCTCTCGGCATTCTTTTTGTACTTATGATCATGCTTTATTAACATAATAAACTCTATAAAGTAATAAGAGTAACGATAGATATAAGTTCAGATTCTTTCTAGAAAAATGTGGTTAACTATAATCACATATGAAGCAAAAAAGTCTTGTCACAAAATATTCATTCATCTTTTGGACAGCTGATTAAAGTTAGAAGCAGTTAGTTACAATCAATCTTTCTAATCATGTGTTCAGAATTTCTTTCTAGGATAACATTAGACAACTTCTATCAAGTTGCTTCAAAATACGAAACAGTTTGCAATCGGTCAATTTCAAAACACCTGATATATTTTTCTATTTCACCCTATCTGATAAGTTTCTACAAACATCTATTTTCCAAGGAAATAGTATGCGTAATTTTCAAGTCGAAGTCTTTCAGCTGCTGCCTTCTCTCTGACAACGCAGATCGAAACAGCGGAAGAAAGCACAGAATAACGTCAACAATAACTCTGATACTATTCTAGAAAATTCTCAAGCCTTCTTCGAAGTATAATTGGCTGAAATACGTTTTTGCGCATATAAAAATTTATATTTAAGCTGTTAAGAATAATGGTTAGTGACACATTGGTTTACTAGTCGTCATATAGTCAACATAAAAAGTGTCAGTTGATCAAATTATAACTTTCGGGAATAATTAATAACCGTGTTTGCGAACTTATTGACATATACAATAATCCGTCGAGACCTGCTGCAGATATAATGGATAGTTACTTGTCAGTAAAATCAATCATTAGAATAATAATAATAATGTTAAATTATTCAAAAAAAGACGTCGAACAAAAAAGAAAAATAACGAACGAATAGCAACAAAGGTACAGAGGGCTAGTACAGGGGAAAAGAAATTACACGAGATTTCGCTGGTTGTACTATTTCCTTTGGTAAAGATTTTAGTGCTCTACAAAAATGTTGAGTTGAAACTTTTCCGTAAACTAAAAATTCCGCTAAAACGCTTTGTGCAAACACAGTTTTGGACTTTTCTACAAAACTTGCTAATAGCTCTTTAATCTTATCCGAGAAAGAAAATCTGAACATATACTTTAAATTAAAGGTTCTAATCAGTTGTCTTCACAGAATCTGAATCTTTTGTGCTAAGACTCTCATGTCATAAACTATATCGAGATATATTTGCCTGAATGATTTTTCTAAAATATAGATATGAATATGAAAGAAGATCAGTCAAAAATTTAACTATCGACTATTCAATTATTATTTTATCATCAGAAATAATTTTGCCTATTGTTTTAAAATCGAATGATGGTATAATAATACATAGCATTCCAATCCTTATTTCAGATACTTCAATTTGTATTATTTTGCAAAATTTCTATTTACATTACTTCTATATTAAAAGTCAACCTTAATAAACACGTGAAAATCGGCTGAATCTCAACAATTATGACTACATTACGACACGAATCAAAAAATTCCAAATTATGAAACCCAGAAAATGCTTCAATTCAAATGCGAACATCATTCATTTGATTATGCATATTTCTCTCCTGTCAAAGATTAAAAGAATTCAACATTTGGTTAAAATTGCTTCATTATATATCAGTAACACAACTTTTGAAGAATTTTCTTTTTTTCCAAAAAAAAAATACTCTTACTATTATTCATTCGAATTTCACTCTAAATGTTTAAAACACTTAGTTAAAAAACGAAATTACATAAACTTACCTATTGCAGGTAATGATTCAATACTATCTAAACAGAAAGAAAAAATATTAAAATAAAACCATTATATATAGACACTCCAGGAAAGAAGTAGTTGCCCTCCGTGAAATTCTACTATTTTTTTTATCATATTCAATTGATACCTTAGCTGCATACGTGCGACAATAAATATTAAAGCAAGCACTAACCCGCCCTCTATTGACTAAGATGTACTCAAGTTATGAGTCAGACATCATCTTGTTTTTGTGACTACCTTATCTTAACAATGTTGCTACAAATATCTTTTTGACGAACTTCTAATTCGAAAGGTCAATGTCGTCGTTATCTCTAATCTAAATTTCAATAGAAATCACTATAAAATAACTAGTTTATTATTTTCTCATTAAAAATGTCTGCAGAAGAATAAATGCATATTGTTAATAGAAATAGATTTTTTTCATGATGAGAAATCGCTTGTAGAAATTTTACAGTCATTGCATTGAATGAAGTCATGTTAGTGCTATGACATGAATTCACCATTATAAGACGTACTAATTACGAAAACCTTGACTATGTGCCATCTGGTTCGATGATACTAAAGTAGAGACATATGGAACAACCCTTAGCGCTAGAAAACAAAACAATATTGACTTGTGGACTATTAAAATGACGAACAAGCAGTTTTTGACAAGGGAAAAATATGTAGCAATCATAACTGTAGTACATGTGCAGAGATCGAGGGCGACTTTGTCCTTGCGATCATGGCTCATTGTTGTACGGATGCAAAAAGTAGCGCCACATAAAAATTAGTAAAACTTTATCACGGCAAGGCTTGCGATACTTTTTCAAAATGGAATGGGCTGGAAAAAATTCGAAAACACGACGAGAGATTAGGCCTCCTACTAGGACCTGACGGCTTCTACGTCCCACCTCAAGATCTATGCACAGGAACGGCTAATTTTGTCGAAGACTGTTAATAGTTCAACTATCTATTGTCATCATTTGGATTTAGAATAAAAACTTCATATTACCATGATCATCTTCATTTCCAAATTCTTCAATTAAACTTGTTAATGTTTCACATAATTCTTGTATACCTTGTGCTGGTATAGCAATTTGTGTTCGTGGTGTATTAATTCCAACCATTGAAATACGTAAAAATCTTCCACGTTCATTTTCTTTTAAATCAAGATAATATTTTCGATCATCACGTGATATAACAGCTGATCGAAGTTGATCAGTAGTAACGGATTGTTCATCTTAAAGATAAATGACAAAACAAAAAAAAAAAAAATTCTCAGATAAAAACATCTTTTTGTATAACCTAGTGTACGAAGATATGCATCAAAGGATTGTAAATTATCACGTAATTCACTTGCAATATTCATTGACATTAATATACGACTTTTACGACCACCGGAACTAACCTGTAATAACCGAGAGAAAAAAAAATAGATGTAAACAAAAAAGGATTAAGAATATTAATTACTTCAGCTATTTTTAAAAATCTACCACGTCGATTTTGTTTAACATCCAAATAAAAACGTTTCGATTGTATATGAAGAGTTCTACTTGCTAATTCTTCTTCATGGGCCAACGCGCTACCTATGAAATAGAAAATTATGTAATTAGTTTCAATGATTAGTTTAGATCTCAAACCTTGTTGTTCTGGCTGCTGTATTCGATCACCATCATCATTGCGCGATGGCATATTATAATCTCCTTCAGCCATTGAGAGAGTTTTTAACCGCAGACAGACAATAAGCGCGTGGCGTTTTTTTTTTTTTTTTTCTTTTTTAAAAAAAAACAAAAAACAAAATCCTCTCTCTCAATCAAACTCGTCAGATGTTGGCGTTTTCTCGCCGACGGATGACGCGTTTATTCCCGTCAATCTGAAACATAAAAATACTTGTTTGTGAATGTGTTCTCTCGATGTAAGGAGCAATTGCAATCTAACCACTAACTAAATAATACTCATTCTCTCGTTCTTTCTTTTCTTTGTGTGTTTTCTTTTTTTTTTTTCTCGTTCTTTATGAATAAATGATTGGTTGACGAAGGTTGAAACTACAAGTATCATGGCTGGTTGTTTATTATCCAGGTAAATAAATAAAAATAAAATAAAAAGAAATAGGTATTTTGTGTTTTTTTTCAAATAAGATTCATTCAGTTTTTTCTTCTGTGAAAGTTAGTAGGAATATTTATTTTCTTTTTTTAGCGACATCTATTACTTTTTATCGATTGAAGCGTTCTCATTTATTTTAGATGAGAGTCAAGGAGTGTTTGCTTATTTATTCTTTTTCATATATCTATGACTATTATTTGTTACATTTGTTTTTTTAGATTTACTGTGTTTTTTTTGTTCGTAGTGAAAATTAATTCTTGAAAAAAAAAAAAAAAACAAGAGAATATTTTCATATTCAACATGGCTGATCAACTAACTGAAGAACAAATAGCTGAATTTAAAGAGGCTTTTTCTCTTTTTGATAAGGATGGTGATGGAACTATCACGACCAAAGAATTAGGTTAGATAATAATGAAATATATATGTATATTCTTTTTGTAATTTCAAATATAAATTTATTCTTGTTTGAAATAGGTACGGTTATGCGTAGTTTGGGACAAAATCCAACTGAGGCTGAATTACAAGATATGATCAATGAAGTAGATGCTGATGGTGAGTTTTTCTGTTCTGTCAGCTTATAGGATTTGCGTGATTCAAAGACAAACCGACATCGGGTTTAATTCGCTTGTCGTCTTTAATAAATAAAATATCGATCGAATTTTTAAATACATGTATTTAACCTTTTTGAACTGTGATGTAATCACAAGTGAATAATTTTTGTCTTATGTCGGAATCAACCGAAATAATTCATCTATTTTTAGCATATAATGAGAATGTTTAGATTAAAATTATTCGAAAAAAAAAAAGATTCCGATCTTGAGATATTCTTTGATAGAGTAGCATCACTTTTGTTAGATTTTCAAAAAAAAAAAAAATAGAAATATTCTTATTAAAATAATTTGACACAAAATTCTTGACTTGAATGTTTTTTTTTTCTTTAAATAAATTTCATCATTCTAAGCAATATTCTGAAAATTTCAATGGAAATAGTTATTTCCTTCTTGAAATATTCAATGTTTGAAAACGTCTGATGATCTCTGAAGTTGAATTTATGTTTCTATATTAAATATTTCAACAAGAAAGATATTATTTTAATAGAAACTTTTAAAATATTCTAACGATCATGAATTATATTCGTAGACAAATTTCGAAGCCATAAAAAATTCTCTATTTCATTTTCTTTCGAATACCCTGATGTTTTATTAAAATCTAGGAAACCTTGCGTAATTTTACAGAAAACATCCTATGGTGTTGAATTCTTTATTTGGATTATTTTTGTCCAAATATTCTTTCAATACGAAGTTAAAAATGATATATCACTTCGGGTAGTTAAATCATTAATCTAAAGAATTATTATCTTATGTCAATATTATCTTTTTTTATTTTAAAAGATAATCATCACAAAAAAATTGTTTTTTTTTTTTGTTTTTTATTTAAGGTAATGGTACAATTGATTTTCCCGAATTTCTCACAATGATGGCTCGTAAAATGAAAGATACTGATAGTGAAGAAGAAATTCGCGAAGCATTCCGTGTATTTGACAAAGATGGCAATGGATTTATTTCAGCAGCTGAATTGCGGTAAAAGAATATTTCTTTTTTTCAAGTTTTGCTTTGCTTTTTTGTCCTTATGTATATATATATATATATGTATATTTCTATTTATAGTCATGTGATGACAAATTTAGGAGAAAAATTGACGGATGAAGAAGTTGATGAGATGATCCGCGAAGCAGATATTGATGGAGGTATGAAAGAAAAACAAAAACAAAAACAAACCAAACTAATTTTTGTTTTTTTAATTTTGTAAAATAAAATCTTTATTTGATTTAGATGGTCAAGTTAATTATGAAGAATTCGTTACAATGATGACATCAAAATAATAGTGACCAATTAACGTATCATTCAACATTACTTAATTACATAATTTTTTTTTTCTTTTGTTTTTTTTTGTCATCGTTGTTGTACGCGTGTATGCTGTTTTTTCGTTTGTTTCTTTTATTCTACGGTCTTCTCTTTTTTTTTTTCAAGAACTATTTAACACAAATAAACACAAATCTTTTCTTTTCTTTCATTTGTCGCAAAAACACAACACACATCCTCAATCGAATTATAATTCGTTATATTTCCACACGATTTCAACTTTCTTTTTCGTTTTCTTCTTTTTCCTTTTGCATCATTTATATGTATATATATACATATATTTACTTATCCAATTGCTCAGCGAAAGATCCATTCATCATACATAAGAACACCTACTGTTGTTTTTTTGTATATTTTTTTTTTGGATACTAGTAAGAGTTCTAATATTAGCAAATACACACTTAGATGTAATCTGTAGAAGCAAAATATTTATGAACAACTTTAATTCTGTATATGTTGGTATTTAAAAACAAAGAGAGAGAGAAAGAATGAATGATGACGAAAATATTATTTGTATTTTTTATGTCAGCTTTTCCCTTCGTAATTGTGTGCATGTGTGTGTGTCGACGCGTATACTTTTTGCTCTCTGGTTACAATCACCTTATCTTGATATCCAATTCTCTTTTTCTTTTCTTTTTCTCATTTCATGAAAACAAAAGAAAATAAAAATGAAGTTCAATGAATCATGAAGAATTATTTTTGTTTGACACTGAAAAAATTAGAATTTCGATTTGAATATTTATTCAAGCTTGCATATATAAGACAATACGTATGAGACTCTTCGTATTTGTTCTCGCTTTAATAAATCTAGAGAATTGTGCGCTTGTAATACAACGAGAATAGACCAACAAAAAAAATAAAACTTTAATAATTCTTTTTTGTCGATCCGTCGAGTATGAAGACGAAGACGGCAGCAATTTCAGCGTCGTCAGTCGCTGTTCGACCGCCCAGTAAAGAAAAGAAAGAAGAAAGTATGAATGATCAAAGAGAAGAATATGAGTTTGAAGCAAAAAAAAAAATGAAGGAAAAAAAAAAGAGAAAGTATAGAGCTTCAATTCGCTTGACACGTCTCATTTTGCCATTACAACCATAAACAGGCAGCAAGAATTCAGTAAAGTGATCTAATACAATGACAAGCACTGAAGCAGTAAGTATTTCTTGCATTACAGAAGAATTGATCTGACACCTATGATTAGGGGAAAACAATCGGTTCTTCTACAAATAACACAAATGGTAAATGATTGATTTTATCAATTTTATTTATATTGATTATTAATTAGACACACCATTACAATCAATAATCGAAACGCCATTAACTGAGTCACTTGTAAATGAACTTTTTCATCAACAAAATAATGTAGATTACATATTTATTATTTTTCTTTCGGACATTTTGTTTTGTTTTATTTTAAGGATGGTTCTTTTCCAGCAACAGAAAGTCTTGGCAAATTATTCAATGTTAATTTTGAATTAATTAAAAATCAATTAAAAGAAAAAGGCTTAGAATCATCAAGTAAATAAATAAACAAGTAAATAAATATTTTTATTATTATTTAATTTATCTTCTTTAGTTTCCGATGAAATTCATCGACTTATATCAACGGCTTCCGTTCTTTTTTATTTTTTATATCATAGTCAGAAAACAAAATTTCCTGTTGATATTGCTACTATTAATCAATTTGTAGCAAAAGCACGCACTGAATTAGAAGGTGTAAGTATCAAATGAAAAAAAAAAAAAGAAAACAAAACATTTTCGATTGATAAATACATATTAAAATTTCTTTTCTATTAGCTTTCACTTAAAGATGATCCAATTATTCAAACATATGTTGATAAGGGTGAATTAGCTGTGAAATTTGTGATTGATACACGTGGAAAATATGCTAATATTTGTAATAGTTTAAAATTGCCTCAAACTGATTGGGAATCTTATATTCAACATTTAATGGGTTTAGACAAACAAAAATAGACAGTATTCACATTTTTCTTTTTTTTTCTAAAAAAAAAAATATTTCATATCCTTCTTTTATGTTTATCAATAAAAATTAACTGAAAAGCAAACAATCATTTATTTTTATTATAAAAATTTATGAATTTAAATAAAATGAATCATACATTGAAAGATTAAATTATATATCAATAGAATAAGTAGAAAGTAATTGATATGAATATATTTATAAAGAATACTAATCTCATGTTTGTTGAATGAAGAAAGATTAAAATTTCAAGCTATATTACTTAAATTTCAGAAGACTTTGACTCATAATCATATAATGAATGGTGTTATTTTCAGTAGTGTGTTCAGTCATGGAAATTGGATCATTTGGTCGTGGCTCGAAAAGCTACTGTTCATAAGCTTTTTCTTTTTGAGACGTTGATAATAATTAGATGCTCCATATGTTACTACTCAAAGATGTATTGAAAACAGTAGCGCTTGCCTATATCTGTCTATTCCTCATAATACCATGAACAGTAAATTGTTCACAAACAAAAAAACTCCTGACTACGCAATTGATTAATTTTATTTTCAATTTATTAAACTCATCTTACTTCAATAATTTTATGAAAGAGTTCTTGTTTCTTTTTAGCGTAAATACCAAGTCTTTTTCTTTTTATTCTCGGTTGATGAATTCTTTTACCGTCCAGTCAGTCATAAAAGAAGTATGAAGTATATGAAAAAAAAAAAAATTCTTATGGCTCATTTCTATTTTATATCTTGCAAAAAAATACAGTTTTTTGCCTAAACCAAATTCATAATTCGTTTCTGTTTTATCCAGCACAATTGGTCAAAGGAATCACATCCCTTCAAATATTGATTTGAACTTCCCGCAAATTTATAGTTTTTGTATTATATACAATGGGTCTTCGTTCGAAATAAAAACTGTTTTCCCTCCCGAAGTTTTTAATCAGTCCTCCGAAAGAAAAAAATCTTGATAAACGACTATAATCAGCTCAATATGCGAATATTTTATTCAACACAATACACATCAAACATTATTAATCAAGTCATGTTATGAGATAGCTTTCTTGTAAGATTTCATTATTAAACAAGAAAAAAATAAATAAATTAATAAGGGAAGTTTTTTCTATGTAAAATATTAAGATGATCTAACGTTTTTCTCCTTGTGTCATATTTTCTTGTCTAAAAATGTAAATCATCAATTTCATCGAATTAAGAATCATTCATTCAAGTTTTTGATTTTAAATTCATCTTTATTACGAATAATTTGACTTTATCAGATCAAAAAAGAAAAAAAAACAAAACACAAAACACAAAAAGAAATCAAACATCACATATTGTGCATTGTCCGTTAAAAGGAAATTCATATTAGCCTAAACAAAATTTCGACAATTAAGAGTTTTTAAAAGCCATTATACAATCGATGCTTTGATTCTTGATTTAATAAAGTTCGTACGGCTAAACATATTAAATTAAAATCATAAAAAATCAAATTAAAATAATCAAAATTTACCTTCACGTTGTTCATCATTAAGTTCACTTTTTGGAAAATCAACATCAATAGTAACATAAAGATCACCAACAATAGTATTTTGATCATGTTGTGGAAGACCTTCACCTTTTTTCTTAATACGAGCACCTGGCCATGTTACCTTTTCACGATTAATTATTACCTATGAAAAGAAAAACAAAGATTCATCTAGATTAAACTAACTAAACAAGTAATATCGTACTTGATGTCCATCAAGATGAGGAAATGATATATTAAATCCATTCAATGCATCTTGAAGAGTGATTGTTAAATTTGTATACAGATCATTTTTTTTACGTTCAAAATATCGATGTCTAGAATTCAAAAATATTTATTTAAAAATATATTTCAATATTCTATTATTTACTTTTGAATACGAATAATAAATTTCAGATCTCCTGGTTCACCCTCAAGATGAGGTTCTCCTAGATAAATAAATAAAAAGAAAATAATTACAGTTTTGAACAAAAGTAACTGGCTCCCTTAAAATGCTATTATGCATTTGAATACTGGCAAGAGAGTCTCTCCTGGTGTCAAACTGTTTTTCGATCGAGACAATATTTGAGTCCTAGTGAGTACGAGAAAAATCTAGAATTGTTTGGTTTTTCCATGACAAGACAACTGCGCGCAGAAATGTTTCCGCGCGTTATGCTATTGTACTGAAATTTACGCTGAAAAGTAATTTGTGAAGGTGAGCGTGAATAGGTAAGACGTAGAGATTCGGGTGAAAACACAGACAGATGGCAACCTTGGAGTGTGGGTGAAGGCGGAAACATACGGAAAGGAAGTAAAATCTGGTAGACAATGATCGACTCTTATAGATTATTGTAGGTCTGACTATATGTTAGTGAAGTTTGAGATATTTACTATACTCATATATATTTTAACAGATCTCAAAAAATAATCTGTCTTTAAAAAAGTTCGAAATTTTGAATTATTTTGTAGTTCATTTACATCATGGACTCCATATTATCACATTAATTAAAAATCATTAATATGATGAGAAAAATCTTTTGTGTTTTCATATTATTGGATCAATGATTATGAATAAAAAAGTTGATTGTAATGATACAATGAATTAATATTCACAAATTTTGAAATAATTATAAACTTAACATGAAGAGAAGAGAAAATAATAATTTTAGACGTAAGTTTCAGCTCACTAGCATGACGTGCGGAAATATTATATGCGTGGAAGCATCTATGCGCGGAAGTGTTAGCACGGAAATGTCGGTGAGTCGGCTTTTCAGAACTTTGTTCTCGAGATATTGAGATTTTACTGACTTTTTCATCAAAAAGCTATGATCTCCCTTGCGTGACATCAAAACTCGAGTTTCTTCAAACTTTGCATGAACAATATTGTTAATGAGACTAGTCGACTGTGCGACTAGTATTTCTTTTTTGAAGTTGTAAATATATGACCAAAATTTGCTCTTACACCCAAAAGAATATCTCAAGAACGAAAGTCCGAAAAATCAAATCTTTAGAGATTTTTCTATTATTTGCATGCGTATGACAATAAACTCTGATAGCAAACAGGAATTCATCGTCGATCGATTAACATATCCCGAAGTGAAAAACTCACACATCTTCTTTTCTTTGTAAATAACATATGCATTCAAAAAGTTTTTGTTCGCCATTTTGCTATTTCGCAAATCACTACGGGTTTTTTTCTCGTGCTATTACTAAAGTCAGTGAGCCGATGTAGTAATGCTAACTCAAAGGGTACCAACACAGTTGAGATAAAGTAATTGGAAGAGAAAGATGATGTCTATATCATAACTCTAGTACATGTGAACTTATCGAGAATGAATCGATGCTTGCAATCAGGATTTATTGTCGTACGCATGCACTCACTATGTTAACTTAATATTATAGGAAATAGTAGTATTTCGAAGAGAGCAGCTAGTTTTGACCAGAACCATATAATTTTATTATAAAACAAACCTTCAGCATGAAATGGTAATTCATATCCATCAGATACACCTGGTTCAACTTCAATTTCTAATACTTTTTCTTCAGTGACAAACCTATAGATGAAAAATAATTTGTTTTTTGACGAAATATTTCTATATGAATTTTATTTACTTGATATTTGGACATTCATCACATACTTGTTCTTGCATCATTTGAAACTAAAATAAACAAATGAAACTTGCGTTCTTAAAATCATCAATTGATCTCTGTGAATATTAGCTATGAAATTCAATGTGTTCCAACTAACGAGGGAACCGTTCCAAGTGATTCACGCCGATTTTGCTTATATTTTGCCCATATGTAGGGGTCAGTATGCTAAGAAAAAGCCTAAGAGGATTTGGGCCCATGTTGCTTCTTTCGAAGGTTATGGCCATTTTACTGATTTTTCGGCCTATAACAAGGTATTTACAAAAAATTCAAATGACGAAATTATGTCTTGAAATTTTGCCCATATGTAGGTCTCATGGTCCTAAATGTATGCTAAAAGTTTCAGCAAAAATAAATGCTCCATTTTCGAGATAATAAATTTGCAATAAATATTTGCATTTTATAGAGGACTAAGAAAAATCGAGTTTTTTTGGACAATCATTGTCTCGAAAATGGAACATTTATTCTTGGTGAAACTTGTAGCATACATTAAGGACCATGAGACCTACATATGGGCAAAATTTCAAGACATAATTTCGTCATTTGAATTTTTTGTAAATACCTTGTCATAGGCCGAAAAATCAGTAAAATGGCCATAACCCTCGAAAGAAGCAACATGGGCCTAAATCCTCTTAGGCTTTTTCTTAGCATACTGACCCCTACATATGGGCAAAATATAAGCAAAATCGGCGTGAATCACTTGAAACGGTTCCCTCGTAAGACTGAAAAAAAAAACGAATAAACGAAGATTGCATATTAGATTTAGAATTTATTTATTAATGAATTCAAAGTAATAGATCATATTTTCTGTCATAATGACTAGTTCATATATCAAATTTTGATTAATATAGTTAATGTTAAAAGATACTTCTATGGAAAATTATTTTCAAGTTTTTGATTTGTTGGATGTCGGTGTGAAGTGAATTTTGATAAATTGAGAAAAAGGTTCAATCATTATGATTTTTACTTTTCTGAATCATATCATTTCAAGTCAGACTATGAATATATTCTAGACAACATTGGATTTATGAAAAAGTATAGGAGTGAAAATCTGTTCCATCATGAGTCAACAATTTATTATACTTTAAAACTTTTTATGGAGTTTGAAATGATCTCTATTTGTTTATTGCTGTTTAAGGAAGAAACTCAATAGTATAATTGTTTATGTAAAATAAAAGATTGAAAATCGTACTGTGACAATATCTACCGAATGTCGATTAGCTCTGGTTCGGTTGAGAAAAGTCATACCCCATGCAGAACACTACTCGGAACATTCTTTGCAGACAAACTATCGCAGAAAGTCGATGATTTCAGCCGAATTTTCAGTTCTTTTCATTCTCAAAGACAATCGGGAATCCTGCTGTCGATCATAACTTATACTAATTATCTTACTCGTCCTGGGCCCATTTGTGTTGTTCGCATCTCCATTCGACAATTACATTTTCTTGAGCCACTTGTTGTTTTTGCAATTGGTTTAGCTCGAACCACCTAAATAGAAATGTTTTAAAAAAAAGCACACAAATTTGCAATAAAATTTCTTTTACTTCAATAAAATTTCCATTATACACTTCTTCAAGTGTAACATATAAATCCATAACTAAATCTCCACCACGTGGAACATGATTGTGTCCATCGTCTCTTGATCCACCACCAAAATTAAAAAAGTCACCAAAAAAACTATTAAAAAAGAAAAAAAAAAAGAAATTTTGTATTATATAGAAAATTTTCATGTATAAAAATCACCTTGAAAATGGATCATGAAATGAATCTGCACCACCTTGTTGTTTCAAACCTTCTTCGCCATGTTTATCATAAATTTTACGTTTATCAGGATCAGATAGTGCCTAAACAAATTTTGAAATAATATTTTTATTTTTTCAAAAATTTCTATTTACTTCATAGGCAGCACCTAAATCTTGAAAACGTTCTTGTGCTTTTGGATCATTTGTATTCTTATCAGGATGTAATTCTTTTGCTAATTTTCGATAAGATTTTTTTATTTGATTTAATGTTGCCGATTGTGGTAAATTCAATATTTTATAAAAATCGCGACTAAAGTACAAAAATTATATAAAAATTTTTTTTTTTTTATTTCAAAAAAACAAAATTACGGACCCAGCAGAAATGAATGTCACTAAGAAGACTAATAATAATATAAATATATATGCTGTCTTCATCTAAAATAATCATTAAGAAATGAATTTATTTTATGCAGAAAATAGAACACCGAATAGGAATATTTTTAAATGCTGAATGACGAATATAAATAGGAATGTGTTTTAATGGAATAAGAGGAGAAAAAAAAATACTGTGATTAAAAAGAAACAAACAAACAAAAAGACGAAACAAGATAATTAAAATTGTAAATCATCATTCAAAACATTAACAACATCTTCAATAATTGATTCTCTTGTTTGATTAGTTACGGAAGGTCCTTCAAGAAGTTTCAAACGACGATCGAAATCATCCATACGACGTACTATAGTTTCTAATTGAGTAACTATAGTATCGTATTGTGTATTTGTTGGTGTGTCTGATTTTACGGGTGATGGTGGAATATTTGGTGGAACAGAAATTATGTCCGTCTAAATAGAAGAAAATATATAAAGGTCATTTGTATTAAAGAAAATAACGAATAAAAAGCATGACTGAGATTTGATAATAATAAACAAAATGATTTGGTACGCTCACGTGAATTTCTTACAATAGTTTATAATAGATGTCCAAAGCAAAAGTGTATACAAGTTAAATCATATAAATTGTAAAGCGTTTTGAAAATATGATAAAACAAAGCTTGAATTATGTTGAACGAAATGAACTCGATTGAAGTTAAGTTTTGTAGCATTTATTCAAATCCTTAGATTTAATCTTTCATTTGTGTATTTTGTATATTTCAATGTATCGAAAAACTTAGGTTCTCATATCCATTGTCTACTTGACATTGAAATGAATACTAAGATTCATGATGGATTCTAGAAGCTACCCTAAAATTGCAAATTTCAAAAGAAAAACAAACGTTCTATCTTCATGCTTTTGGTAAATGTTAGAAAGAAACATACTTTTAACTCAAGTTATCTTAGAAAGCATTTGTGTGTTAGTAGAAATAAAGCAGCATCATTAACATAGAAGAAATTTGACTTTACAAAATGTATGATGCCCGGCAAAAAAATTGATAGTTGAAGATTTGATTTAGTCTCTTATTTTCAATGAGACTCTTAATTAAATGCATGACAACTTTCAGATCGGAACATCAAAATGATGACCATCAATCTAAAAAACGCAGATAGATTAATATCTTACCTTTCATTTTTTTTTCGCTTCAAAACACCGATATATTTTTTTTTTGCTCAATTGCTTAGATTTTTCAGCGATAATGATTCACGCTATAACAATACCTTAACACCATTGCATTTATCAGACATGCAATTGTGTAAGAGTTTGCTCTTGCCTGTCAAGATTTAGATTCGAGTATATTTACTATGATCCTACGCTCGTCAAATAGAAAGAAAATATTATTTCTAGCATAGTAATAGTACATCTAACCGATGTAAGATTTGTTTTCTAATTTAACATT
>CAJNSZ010000534.1:0-74192 GCA_905329745.1 Rotaria sp. Silwood2
GTGAATTTCAAGCTAAGAATTCTGTTTAAAAATTTGTTAGTATATACAGTTTTGTAGAGCTCGACGAGCTCTATCGAACCATGTAAAAATATCCAAGAAAAACATTTTAGTCCATTTTTGAATTACTAGTACCTTCCTTTTCCACCACCAAAAATGTATAAAATTTCTGAAAGTTTCTTAAGTTCGATATTAAAAGGTTTACATAACCGTTACTATTTAGCATCAATAAATCCCATTTTTCACGGACTTTCATTTGGTATAAAATTCATCATATCATCTATTTGAAATTATAGCGTTACCCCCCTGGAATAATATTTTTTCCAACCGTGTATATCATAAACAACAACAACAACATTAAAATTAGTTTGGAAGATAAAATAAAAGTTAATTATTAATTTATTTAATAATTTACTCAATGAATAATCTGAATAGAAGAAAAGAAATATAAATAAATTTTCAATAATAAATCGAATATAATGAGAAATAAACATAAGATAAATTGTTTGAAAACAAATTCAATTAATTATTGATTATTTTAACTATTTTATTATTTTTCATTGAAATATATGATGATGAATTTCTTTTGTTTTTCTGTTTTTCTTTTTTCTTTTTTCTTTTTTCTTTATAATAATTTATAAATAATTGAATAGAAATATATATAATATGTTTTATGTATAATAACAATGATTTTCAAGATAAAAAGTGATTTTGTTTTAAGATTAGATATTATTGAAAAATAATATTAGACAAAATAACTTGAAAATAATTTTAAAATAATTTCTATTCATTTATTATTCTGATATAAGAAATTTATTTTTGTTGGTTTGTTAAAATTTTGATATTGATTTGTATTTTTAAAATTGACAAATATTTAAATAAATGTGTATCTTATAACAATATCAGATAGATAATTGACCACTAATATATTTCTATCATTATTCTCTAATATAGGTTTTGTTTTTTCTTTTCCTATAATATCTATTTAAGTTTGTTTTATTACCTATAAAATATTCGTATTATTATTTATTTTTTTTATTTAAAAAAAAAACAAATTTACGTTGTTTTTTGTATTGTTTTATTGATATTTATTGTTTTATTAAAACGTTGATAAAAAAACATTTTTCACATATCAAACAATATTACAGTATAGATTGTGCACTTAGATTTCAATTGATTTATTTTCTTTATTTCATCTTATCTTAACTCGTTTTATTTTATTCGATCTTTTCACAAAAGTAGTTTACTAAAATCGTTCTTTCTTTTTTGTCTCTTTTATTTTCACGTTAATTTATATATACTGTATTTAGTAATTTACTGTACTGTTTAGAAAATAAAAATGATGCAAGATTTAATAAAATAATAATAAAATATGTTTGAAAAACAAATATAATTCGTTAGTATAATGAATAATCTTAAATATATAATATAATATATTTGTAAATAATTCATATAGATCAAGAAGTAGAATAATACTCTCATTAAATCATCGAGAAAAATATGCCCAACATTTATTATATAATTTAAGATAAATAAACTTTTTTTGTTTTTCATCTAATGACATGTTTACATTGTGTTTTGTATTTTTTTTGTTGGTACGACAAACGGAAAATTGTCAATTAATTTAAATAATAGTTTACTTTTTATAATGATCTAATAGGAAATCGAATTTTGGTTTAAAAAAAAAATATATAATAAAATATATTTTTGAATTTGTTTATTCCTATAGATTAATAGTATAAAATAGTTGAACTAAATAATATATTTATAATTTGTATTGTTTTTATGATCAATAGAAATATATTTATTGTTCGAAATTGAAAATAACATAAATTTATTTTAATTATTAATTAAAATAAATTTATCTTTATATTCTATTGATGCATTATCGATCTAATATCATATTCGATAATGTATTACCAATGAATTTAAAATAAAATTTCTATGTTCCGAATATATTTCTTTAAAATAGAATTCAAATATTTATAAATGATCTTCTTAAGGAACACGAATTTGTCAAATATAAATATTATTCAATTTTTAATATTAATAATAATGTATATATCTATATTGTTGGTATCAATCTGAATTATTATAATAGAATCTTGAATTGATTCCGATATTTACAGTTTTGAATATGATTTATCTATATTATATTTATAGATTAAGACATTGAACATATTTATTTTAGCCAATTTATTATATATTCTCTATTTATGTCTTATTAAAAAATATTTATCTTTAACCATATTGGACAAAATTATTGTGAAGAAAGATAATAATTAATATATGTAATTTATTATTTAAGATAATTCTATAGAAGATCATATATTAGAGATAGAAAAATCTTATATTATATTTCTATGTTAAGTTTTCTATATTATTCAAGATAACAATCGAATTATTTATATTTATGTTGACTGAAATAATATAATATTTTGATAGAGAAAATAATATTTTAATATTGAAATTTCTTTTTGTATAATTCGGTAGAAATAAATGTCACGTTCAACAAAATTAAACAATTATCTATCAATATACAACGAATATTTGATTAATAGAATTAAGATTTTCAAATTGAATTTCTTTAATCTGAACTTGTTTTTCTGAAAATTGACATTTTACAAGATAGGTTTGTTTTAAATTTCATTAGAATAATAATAATAAAAATGACTGAAATAATAAACCTAATTGTATTAGCGTCTTCGAAGAGATTAAATTTTAATATATATGTTATGTCTCATAGATATAAATAATTTTCAATTGAAAATATTATATATCAATCAATTAATCTTAATCTGACTAAAAATGTTTCTTTACTCATTAATCATTATGCGTCTACTATTGTCCCACTCATTTAAATAATACGATTATGACGGCTATGTACGAATTGCGACCGAAAATTAAGCCAATTAAGAAAAAAGTGGTCGCAATTTGGAATGAATAATTTTACATTGATTTCATTTTTTATTCGATTCCAAATTGCTACCACTTTTGATTGATTAGTTATCGATGTGTATAATGATGAGTTGTACTGTAATGATAATGTTGATATATAAGCGTAAAAAAACGATCGCTAGTGAATATCATACAATGGATACGAAATTTGCTTGGTCAACAACCAAAAAAGGTGAACAAGCCATTCTATACAATAATTATTTATATCATTTAAAACGTGAAAATAAGAACACTTCATCACTTTATGTCTGCACTTTTAAATCGTGCTCTCGCTCTATTACATTGAAAAATAATGTAATTATAAAATCAAATGATGAAAATCATAATCATGAACCGAAATTATCAGAAAATGTTCAAAGAGTATTTTGTGGATTGAAACGTCGAGTATTAGACGATGTAGATCAGCCTATTACTATTTCTCATCGCTATATCTACATTATAAAAGATACTAAAGATAGTAGTGATGAAGAATAATTTTTTTTCTGTAGTCGTTTTTTCAATAAATTTTTTTCAATCAAAAGCGTTGACTAATTGATAATTTAAAAAGTGGTCTCAATTTGGAATCGAATAAAAAATGAAATCATCGTAAAATTATTCATTCCAAATTGCTACCGTTTTTTTCTTAATTGGCTTAATTTTCGGTATCAATTTGGAAGCTACGTTCTTTTCGGCTAGGATCATCATCTTCGCATTAGTATGTGCATATGACAAGTGAAATTTCTCAAACAAATTCACACTAACGATTGAAAAAATAAAAAGATTTAATATTAATTGTATTGAAAACGAGAAAGAATTATTTTTTTTTTATTAAATATAAATTGCGTTTGAAATGATATTCAAAATATCTGTTTGGACATTAAATCGGATTTTGAATATGTGATTGACACGAAAGATTTCGTCTATATTAGTGTTACAATATAATTTGTTATGAAATTCATTTTCTTATTCAGAATGATTTTTTTAAATATTAATATTTATCGTATTGAAAAGAACTACTCGATTGTCATTAGTATGCGAACATTCCTCTGTTTTTTTTCTTTCTCTATCGACTATTCATATGATATACGAATATATCCATCTGTACATATGTTCATGAATCAAAACGAACATAAAAGAAGATGGCTTAGAAGCGCTTGAACAAATCAATCGGAGAAAATTTATTTATCTTGTTCAGTTTTTCGAGCTCCTGCTAACGATGCCGTTTGTTCTTTTCCATTAATCTGCTTCACAAACAAGTATAGAGAAAAGGTTTGTTCAAACATTATCCATACAAGACGCAGAAAAACAAAATAAAATATCACCTTCTAAGTCCACTTTCCACATGACTTCGAACCAGGCATGCAGCCAGGAATTCTTAGGAGGGGGAAAAGATTGAAAGACTTGTGTTGTTCTTTTTGTGAAATTATTTCTTAAAAATATTTACTGATAATTTTGCATCTACTATTCATTCAAAACTACAGTGGACTGGGTTGTAAGTTGAATCATTCTAGAAAGAAAGTAGCTAAAGAGTTGAGGTTTTCGATTCGTAAAGAAAGTAAATAACTGTATTAAATTATATAAAATTCACTTAGTCATTTAATCCTTTGACAATTACTCAGGGGTCAAAAATTCTTTCGTACAATACTATTTCACAAATTTCTATTGCACTTTCATTTCTGATTCATCAAGATACTAGTTAGAAGCAAAATACGTGCACTTACCTATGCAGCCTAAGCGACTATTGATCGATTTAGAAATCACTTCAAACAGACGTAATCGAGCACGGTGAGCATTGTGATAATATCTGTTTGCCTCGGATTTTATTTTTGAGTTTGTAGTAATTGTTTGTGAAAAAGTCGATTTCAGAAATGTAACAATAGTAGAAATATTGTTGGACTTCAAACTTTAAAAATATTCTCAAAATAATATTCTTAATGTTATAAAGACGTGAAAAATCTATTGGCATCCTCCCAATCCTTTGGAAATTTCAAGGTTTTCTAAAAATCATGCGATAGTTCTTTCGATTCTAAGTATTTGTCTCATTTATGAATCGAGTTTGGCATATCGTTTTGAGCGTATCCTAAAAGTTTGAAATTCAACAATATAGAAACGAGTCTCTCATAAAAGTCCCATTCTATTATCGTTACATCGTTGAAATCGACTTTTTCACAAACAATTCCTACAAACTCAAAAATAAAATCCAAGGCAAAAAAATATTATCACAATGCTCACCGTGTTTAATTACGTCCGTTTGAAATGATTTCTAAATCGATCAATAGTCGTTTAGACTGCATAGGTAAGTGTACGTATTTTGCTTCTAGTATCTTGATGAATCAGAAATGAAAGTGCAATAGAAATTTGTGAAATGGCATTGTATCTAACAATCTTTGACCGCTAAGTAATCGTCACAGAATTAAATGACTAAGAAAATTTAAAAATTTTCAACTACATGATTTGAGACAAGAAAAAGAGGAACCGTCCCTACATAATCATAGGTCTCATGCGAGCGGGAGGTGTACACTACCCCCAATAATCGAAAATTTTTGAACTTTTCCAGAGGGGAAAGTGTTGAGTTTTTCGTACATTTCACATTATTTATACGGAATCTTTTCGAACATACTCTGTTACAGTCCGCTAATTGTCTTTACATCCGCCTTCCGTCCCCCGATCTTCGATCCTTCGCGCGGGGTCTGCATTATCCAATCTAATACAATCAAGCAGTTTATTTTTAAAATAATACAATAAATTGAATTTATCTAAAACTTTTAAGGCAAATGAGGTGTAAAGTGATTGAAAGAACAGATTATGCTATAACTCCAGATAATACTGCTGAACTTTAAAACTCATTTATGCTCTATCGAAACTTATATTGTTTATTATTTAGCTTTTGTTTCTTGTCATTATTCGTATGGAAAATTTTTCTTTTCGTTTTGTCATGAGTAAATATATAAATCATCGTAGCTGAAATAACGAAAAAAAAATCATTTTTGACTGGAATAGTATATTGAATTTTTTTGGTTAAGATTACATCATACAGCGCGCTTATATTATAGGATAATACTCAGTTTTTTGCGCTCTTTCCAAAGATGCCAAGCTTGCGAATTAGACTTTTAATCAATGTTTTCCGATCAGTTGATATGAAACACGTCCAAATATAGAAAAACAATAATAAGCACTACAAATAATGATTTTTCAAACAACATGAAATTTTTTTATTTAAATGCTTTCTGAATTAGCAGAAAAACTCACTATATTAGGTTTAGCTGCATAATTACAAATCAATAAAGCTAATAAGAATTAAACTAATTTGTATTAATACGAGACTTCTTACGAAATAAAGACTCCGAAGGCTCATAAAATCGCTTAACTGCATCAGAGTAAGAATGTGTCTTGTTTCACAATATATCTAAAAAATTATCATAATCACGTAAATAATACAAACAATAGACGAATAATTGATCTTCAACCATTGTTCATCGAGTACGTTGACTATACTGACATCAACAAATTGAAAAAAAATTGTATTGTGCAGTACTCATGACTAAAACTAAAGTACGCAATTTGAACTATTTTTTTATTTTTAAAAATATCAAATGATATTTATTTTTAATTAGAATAGTACATTTAATCGCAAAAATTTTTCGATAAATAACAATTTTATGTCGATATTTTTAGAAAATCACCAAAATTGCTGCTACGATTTTGCAGACATGAGGTGATTTTAAAATAAAACAAGTATGATGCATTTATAAAATGATTCATGATGACTACTTAATAATTATCACCTTTAAAAATATGGTTAATTGTATCGACTCTTGGCTTCTATAAGGTCATAGCTATAAATAATACATAATAAATACCTTTTATTGCATTAGAAAAATATATAAGAGCAAAAAGCATCAAAACAGAAAAAAAATCAAAATTTGACCCTGAATTCCAGACCAAAGAAGTATAATGATTGAGTTATTATTTGAGAAATATTCATTATCGAAATATAGTGCTCGAATCATAGCAAGCAAACGACACATTACGTGAATTGTTGATCGATTATAGTATTATTAAGATTTCAAAATCACTTATATTTATAATAGATTTAAACAATTCGATAAAAACCGATATATATATAATCTCATATCGAATAATTGATAAATAATTTCATGAACAATCGGACATAATTATATATTTTTTCGATCGAATTTCAAAAATTTTCGAATCAAATCACAGCGAATTTAATCAAATATGTCTCTCCGTCGTCTTCCAACTGCCATATATTGATAATAATAAAAAATTGTTAGCAATTGCTGTCTAATAGATCGAATTTCAAAATAAAATGATGCATTATGTTTCATGGTTGCTGATTATATTTAAAAAAGTCTGCATGTTAAACATGAAATTGAATAAACTGTATCAAAAATTAGGAAGGACTATTATTCTCTCCAGACATAATTATCTTTATCGTCACACGGACTTCTTTTCTATTCATATTCTCCATCATTTAACCATGGCAAAGTAATGCATACTTGTCTTTTTATTACTTAATGTTTATCTTTTCTTTTCGTTCTTTGTTTTAACTACAGAATAGGATTGCCTATACAATTATATTTACGTGCGAATAATGTTCGACAACTGTTATTTCTTTGTTTTTACACGTGAGTTGAACAATAATGTCGTTTCATAATTAGTAGGTTTTTTTCTCGTCATAGTTTATCCTTCTCCATAATAGGTTTTAATTAATCGTATTACTGCCTTGAATGATTGTTAAAATGACTCATAACACATAATGATTCGCATACAATAAAAATTTGTTTAATACTAATGCAGAAATATTTTAATCGTATAAATAATATTATTATAACGTATTGTACTCCGATTGAATAAGTTTAAGTAATTGACTGTACTTTGAAATTCATTACTTGATTATTTAATTTCGATTTTCACAGTTAAAGACGTTTTCATTAATTCAAAGAAGATATATTTCTGTATTAATTTAGGTCAATGATACGCTCTGTTAGATCTACTCTATAAATAGTTGTAGTAATACGAATAATCAAAACAGTATATCACATATTCTATTGTAAAAGTGTGTGTACATTTTTTTTTCTATAGAATCAAAGCCCATGTCATTTTTTATGTATTCTATAAACAATTCGACTGATATTAATTTAAAAACTGAGTTGTAAGCTCAGCTAGATGTAAAGATGCTTTTTTATTTTTATTTTGAATAGTTTCTTGAGTTTTCTCAATAGATACTAATCAATGAATACAAATAATCGAGAAAAAAAGTATCTTGTTTGTGAGAGTCGAATATGAAAATTTCATTAGGAATGTTAGAAGTACTATTAAGAATTGCAAAATTGTAGATCTGATCGATTCTACTACTGCCCTCTTTTATCAACATTTTATATTTTTGCATTTCTAAAAAAATTTTAATAAATAAAAATTTCTACATCTAGTTTTCTTTGTTTCAACGAAAATGTTTCATATAATTCAACGACAAATAAAAATATTTCTCCTAATTACATGTTACTGTTTCAATTTCATAAGTAAGTCAATAAATTTCTTCGAAAACGAAAACATGATGAATATTAGTTGGAGGTTCTGATCAACGTCGTTTATTAAAATATCTATTGATTGATAATCAATACAATCCAATTGAACGACCTGTTCAAAATGACTCTGACACATTATCTGTCACTATAAATTTGGCTTTACAAAACATCGTTGATTTTGTAAGTGAGATGAAATACATGTTTTTCATGTTTTTTTTTCGATTTTGATATATAAATAGGATGGAAAGAACGAAGCTATTGTTATTAGTGGCTGGATGACTATCGTATGTGTACTAAATTATAATTAGGCATGCAATAGTGACGAGAAATTACCACTTTCATTGTCATTGGTTTACTGTTTCAAAACGGTAACCAGTCCTTACCGGCATTAAACTTATACCAGTTTACGGCGGCATAGATCAGTCTATATCAGCTTATACTTGTTTATATCGGCCTATACCGGTTGGGGATGTACTCGATTTTTTGAAATTATAAATTTGATTTTTTCCATCGGGAACAGGACCTCTTTCGAAAGTAGTGATTGTTCATAAAGCTTAATCAAATATAATCGGGGTCGAGGAATCAGAAACTGCAATTAGGTTTTCCAAGTTTTGAGTTTCATGGTTTTTGCAAAAAAAAAATTTTTATACAAAGTTTTATTTCTATAAAAAACTATTGCTTCACGAAAAAATCATTTTCTTAGTAAAAAATGTCTTATTATGTAAACAAATGATTTTTTAAAATTTGGTTAACAAAAAAAAATTATTTTTTTTACTAAGAAAATGTTTTATTGCAAAATATGAAACATTGAATTTCGAGAAACCAATGACAAATTTGGATGTTTTCATTCCAGTTGCTTTTGGTCAATTTTTATAAAAAAAAGTCTTTTCCTAACGAAAAAAATGAAACTCAGAATTCTGAAAAACGAGCTTGACCGTAAGCCCCCATGGGCAAGTATTAACCGGTGCTAGCCTAATACCGGTTACCTATGGAACGGTTAACAGTAAGAGTGGATTATCGCCATCATTGCATGCCTAGCTATAGTATCTGATCTTATTGTTCATATATATATCTGCATAGATGTGGAATGATTATAATTTAAGATGGAAACCAGAAGAGTTTGGCAATATTCAAACACTACGAATACCAAGTACACAAATTTGGGTACCAGATATTCTCCTATACAACAGGTTACTATTTTTCAAAGAAAAGATATCCCAAAAAAAATAATGTTTGTTTTTGTTTTAAGTGCCGATGACAAGTTTGATGCTGCAATGAAAGTTAATGCCGTTGTACAACATAATGGTGACATACTATATGTTCCACCAGTATTATTCAAATCAACTTGTCCATTTGATATTGTTGCATTTCCATTTGTAAGTATCAAAACAATGTTCCAATTATATCGTACTTTTATCTTGAATGTTTGTCTTTTTTTGGATACACAACATTGTACACTGAAATTTGGATCTTGGACATATGATGATGCTGGTATGTGATGAAACCATTTTTTTTTCTTCTAGAATGAAATGCCAATTTTTTCTGTATGTTATATGCTTTTTTATTACTTAGGAGTCAATCTGACGGCAGAAAGTAGCAAAGGTCAATTAGATGCATATGTCAAAAGTGCCGAATGGGATCTAGAAGGTAGTCGATATGGGTTATGTACCTTTTGTTCTATTCATTCTGTTTTAGATTTTTCTGCTACGAGCCATCGCACCAAATACGACTGTTGTCCAAATGTGTATCCATACGTACTATACACTATCCGAGTGCGTCGACGTTCTCTTTATTACTTTACAAATATCGTTGGTAATAAAATATAAATTACAATATTTTTTATTATCTTTGCAATAATATTATTGTTTTTTTTTGTTTCTTAGTACCTTGTTTTCTTATTAGTTGTATGATACTACTAGGAATTTTATTACCACCAAATAGTGGTGATAAAATAAACTTACGTGAGTTAGAATTTGATGATAAAAATTCTGTTCTTATATATTCTAAATCTTCAGAGATTACAACTCTTCTAACTGTTGTTATGTTCAGTTTACGTCTATCAGAAATTATACCACCAAATTCAAATGCTATACCGGTTATTACTATTTATTTTATGTGTGTTATGATCACGTCAGCGTTTTCAGTTGTTGCCTCAGTGTTGGTTTTATCACTTCATTTTCGAAACTCTAAAAGTCATAAAATGCCTTTATGGGTAAATTATATTGGAAAATAAGTAAATTACATGATTTCAGAAATCATTTCAGGTTCGTAAGTATATTTGTAATTATTTGGCGTGGCTATTACTTATGAAACGTCCTGATCATAATTTGAGTTGGCGCGGAATTGGTCGTCGATGGGCTTCTCCAAAACAAGAATCGAGTAATATAAATGGATTGATCGATAATCATCATTCTAAGATAGCTTCTGAACCATTGTTGAATAATACATTCGAATTGTTATCGACCAACCTTATGAATATTGATAGAAAAGCTTTTGAATTGTTAGAAAATCGAGAAAAACAAGGCTCACATTCGCTATTAGAATTTACTGTACCTTTAACAACGAAAATTCACGGTTTTCGTCATCGTTACAACAGATCGAAAGAATTGGAAATGATTCGTTCTGAGTTACGTATTATTATTTCTCAACTTACTATTCTTACAAGTTATTCTCAGAAAGAAGAGAGAGAAGATGATGAAGCTGAAGAATGGAAATTTATGGCAAGAGTCATCGATCGTCTTTGTCTAGTGTGTTTTGCTGTAGCCATGATTCTTTTTACTGTATTTACTTTTTTCAATGTTGAACTTTCTTTTTAATTTCAATTTATTTTTTTAAAGTTACTATTGAGCCACGCTTTATCCTAATCTATTCTTTTGTCTTATATGTGTATATTTTAATAAATTCTACAGAGAAAATATTCTTAAGTGTATACAAACTATTCGATGAATGAAATCGAGCTACATTACATACAAAATGAATTTGAACAGCTTAGAATGAATTAATGATGTCTTATCGGATAGCATAGATTTTTTCTTTCAATAAAGATGAATTCTTGACATGAGATAGTGCCAATAACAGTTTGGTCTCTAACAGTGTTTTATTTCAATTTTATTTATGATTGTCGTGAAATTAATGACATATTTGATTGTTTTTCGATATTTGAATACAAAAAACACACAACAAGATTATATTTTCAATTTCACTTACAAAGAATATTACAAAAAGTTAATTTTTTGATACTTTGATTCTATTTCAAGCAAGAGTGAGTTTCATCAATATTTAATCACTTAGGCAAAACGAAGTCAATAGGCTTTCTATGTTCCTTGTTTGCAATTATCTCAACTATTATTATAGATTTACATTTTCAAATCAAAGCTTTTGATTTTATTTCTTTTTCTTTTTCAATAGTAATGAAAAATTTTGTTAATATTAAATCTTCAATCTTTTCAGTCATCGTTAGAACTCGATATGTCTAAAAGATAATGTAAAGATGTATAATTCAAAATCATAAATATAGCCAATGCTGTTGATATAACTTGATTCATTATTATCAACTCATGACATAGTATAAATAGTTTTTTCTATTGAGAGAAACAATTCATTGTTTTAACTGAACAAAAAAAAAGACAATGGTCAAGATGGTGATCGTGGTCGTTGCTCAAATTATATCAACAACATCGGTTCTAAATATCATTGTGAATTATAGATATTTACATCCTTCATTATATACATCAAGTTCTGATAATGATCGAAAAAACCAAAAATTTAACATTAAAAAACTTTTTTCATTATTATTGATAAAGAAAAAATGAAATTAAAAATTTCTAATTTGAAAATTTGAGCCTATAAGTATTGTTGCTCAAAATGATCCATAAATTGTCATTAGAAAATGCATGCTTAATTTATGTTCATCAGTTATTCTTATCCAGAATAATATTTTAACAACATGTATAATTCTTACAAATACAATTATCGTTTATCCATCAATTCAGACCGCACTGACATTAAACTAAAGAATACTATCGTTCAAGCTTTTACTTCTCTCATAATTCAATTAGGCGCCTCGAAAGCTTATCTCATCCACATATCCAATTGTTCATTACCATAAATAGTTAATACGATTATAATACTTTCGATTTCTACATTTAAAGAAAAAATCTATGAAAATTCAGCAATGAAAAGATATTGAAAACATGTGACCGATCAAATCTATAGATATTTTATGACGAATGCAGATGTTTTGAATGTGACATGTTCCTTTTCGAATCAAGTTCTTACTTGGAGTTCATCGAAGTACTAATGATCCAGAAATCACCTTAACTACTGTAGGTCTAACTAACTTTCGGCTTCAGTTCGAGCAACATAATTCGTCAACACACAGTTGATACGAAAGACTCTATGTCATCATCTCGCCTTTAAGTGACATTTGTCATGTGGCAAATATTGGAATACTTATAGCGATAAACTACGATTGACTGAAGATTTCTTTAGAAACATAGAGGAAGCAACTACAATGATCGGAAAGTCGTATACAGAAAAGTCTTGTGTTTGATGCGACGAGTACCATTCCCTTGCCTCTTATTGTTGAAAACTATCCAATAGCCTAGTTCAGCATATAAATTATAGTTTTATTCACTCGATAATGAAAAAAACAGAAAAAATGAAATGAATATAGATACTATTACAAAACTACATTTTAGGGAGATCGTTGCTGATACAAATCTGAGATGATATCTAAGGCAATAAAAACTTGATAGTTAAAATGATATTAATTTTCAATGTATCTTTGAAAAAAATCGTGCTTATGATCTGTTTCTGAGAAGTTTGAAACGTTTTCAATGTCACAGCTATAGACAATCATCCAGTTTCTTTTCTGTTTATCAAAGAGGTCTGCTTTACTTTTCGCAATGTTCTGAATCCTATTCGCTCATTTGCTACAGTTAGTATAGAAAAAACTTTTGTTTTTAAAATTTTTTCGATTATCACTTTCGTAATAGTCTAGATAGTCTAGTATAAACATAATTGTTTTGTGAATTGTAGAGCAGTTCTACTGTTTTTGTTTGTTTCTTCGGTATATAACGCTATCAGTGAATGTTGGTATCATGAAGATGAAAAAAACAAAAATGAATTAGAGTGATAAACTGTAATCATGACGCATCTGAAATAATATTACGATAAAGTACTCAATATTCTAACATTTTCAACTATACACCTTGCAATTCTAAGAAGTGATATAATTAATAACATGTAGAAAAATGTCAACATTTTATCAAGTCGATAATTCTGTTTTTCCAAGACCGTTTTAACTCGTACTTCCAGTATATATTCAACATGAGTATGACTATGTGTAAGAAAAATCTTACCTCGTTTTAAATTACCATAGATGAGATAATGGTTTTTCTGAGACGATGCCTAGTATAGCTGTAAGAGTAAAAATATTCGATTTCCTCAGAAACATGCCACAAGCAAAAATTTTCTTTAGGGTAGACATAGTTCACTAATGTCTACAAGATGCACCAACTTCAAATTGAGAAGTGCTTCGGCATCTGGGAATTTTTCCTTGTAAGTACCGTTGAGTAGCAAGTGTCGCCAAAGGATCTGTCTGGGAAGCAATATTCGTATTATCCACAGCGATGTTATTTTTATTTATATTATAAATATTACTTTTGGTATATTATTTGCTAATACAACTAACATATTTGTTTCATTTAATTCTTGTCAAAAGGAAAATTATTTGTACATATACTTATGCGAGAAAGAATGTCAATTTTTTTTTAGAATTAAAACTAAGCTGTTGTATCATTTTTGTTTACGAAGAACTAGGCTATAAAATTTTCGATAGAATCTGATAAATATCGTAGTGAATTCGCCTTAAATTGTGTTGAATGAAAAAGATTTTTTCAATTTAAAAGAGCTCTGTTTCGTCTTAATAACTATTCTAATATACCATAGTTATTATTTGAGGCTGACCGCAACAAAGAAAAGAAAAACACCAAACGATTTCAAAGAAATGCTTTTTTTACTAAAAGATAATAGTTCAGTCAAACGCAATAATTTAAAAAATGCGTGTATATGCCCAAGATACTCTTACATGATATGCGTGCGAATGCATCATAGAGTGAACTATATTCGCGATTGTATGCAATGGAAATATGTGCATGAAAATGCATTTTATTATCGTATGAGCACAAAAAAAAAATTCTACAATGACCAAAAAACGAAGTATATGTAGCAATCATACATAATCATATAGTAGTCTTTCTTGCAGAAGTGGAATTCAAACATACGTGCTTTGTTTTACATGACGAAACTGGTCAGCATAGGATTATCTACTTACATCAGACTGTGTAATCGAAATAGAAGGATATTATGATAGTCAAATAAGTATACGGTATGTATGCACATGAATGCTAATAGCTGTGAAAGAGTTAGAAAAGTGGGTAAGATTTTTTGATTGAATATAGTTTGATTATATATGCTGAACTTGTAAGAACGATAGTTGATCGACTGGTACATTTGTTCATGCAGCTCGGAAGGGTTATTTTCAGCTTCAGTATGTTACACTACATCTCGAAAACATCAATTATCAGTCGATCAACTAATATTATTGAAAGTTAAGTATATTCTCTCGTGTAACGTATGCGAGATTTTTATTACTCTGCCGAGTTTTCTCCAACTTTTGTATTGGAAACACGATCAGAAACTTTTTTTGATACTCATATTCTTGTAGACTGTGTCGAACTTAATCAAATCATTCAAAAGTATCTAGAAATTAATATTTCGCTCAATTTTTAACCCTCAGACGTTACAGGAATATTTTGTTATTACCAAAAACTGTAGAATTCAGAATGCTTAGCCATACTTAATAAAGAACCTATAACTTTTCATGATCTCGATAGAATTTGAACTATTTTCTTTTCAAATAATAGATTTAATCTCACTCTACAACACTGTATTTCAGTCAGCTATTTACATATATATAAGTATTTTGTATTCATAAATCCAATAGACAGAGAAGAAGGGTCGGAGCTTTTAAATGATACTTTAGTTTTCATAAATACGAACTTTTCACATTGGCATGTAGTATTTAGTAAAGTTACAATCATCGTGTACATGCACGCAAATAACACTTTACCATATACATGCGAGTATTTTCAATCATCAGAAACATTTATGATTGCATCTATGTAAGTAGTTGTCAAACACACAACAAATAGAAATATTGATCGGTTGACAAAAAGGTAAATACAGTTAATTTATAGAATGTTTTTTATTTTTAGAAATCATATCAAAAGAAATGCATGATCTCACTGAACAATTACGAAAAGCTCGAATAGATGATGATTTTATTGAAACTGATCTTCATGTGCGGACAGACATGTTAGAACAACTTAAACATAATATTAATAATTCTTCATCCTCGATGATTCTTAGTGGAGATCCAACAAAATTACTTGTGGCTAAAATATTTGTTTCTTCAATTGTGTCACAACATTTAGAAAAAGATGAAAGATTTGGAAAATCCTTTGGTAATGTATGCATTGCAGAGAATGGCCATTTGGCTTATCATGAACTTGATACAGATGATGCATTTGTGTGCGGAATTCAGGAATATGTATCGGGCAAATATAAAATTCGATTTGTTATGAATAAGGAAAATTCAAGATATTTTATGACGTTTAATATTATTTCCAAATCTGTGCCGGTACTCAAAAAAGAATTCCAAGTAAAAGAATCAATTTAGAGTGTGAATGCCGGTGTCAGTATTGATGGGTGAACGTGGATGTGAATCTTTTCTTCATCCACATCCACACCACACGTCGCCCTCTTCTTCAATTAGTGGTTTCCTGATTGCGTGATAGATGAGTCTACGTCTCCTTCTGATAGAACAAGTGCGCAATGTTCTATCTGTATATCAGCGTTTCTCAAAGTAGTAATCTCAGCTCGTATTTATTCATTGTTTCATGGCGACCGTATTATGTGTCTGAGAGCACATTCGAGTCACGTGTTTGCAGATGATTATAGTATGCCCATTAATTCTTAGATCAGCAGAAATTTCTAAAAACTACTAACGACTGGGATTTCATGAACTTCGGTTGAAAGTAGTCAAAAAAAGTGGGCCTGAAATTTCAAGGTGAAAAGTTTTTAGTTTAGATCGAAATTGACTTCTAATACTTGGTTGACTTTTTGTGAGCATAATAGATTCATTTGCCATGCTGTGAGTCTCTCAGCATACAATGAGAATGTGTTAATTCAATATTTAGGGCTAGGATTCTGACAGCAATTGGGAACTTTGTCAGTTAAAAAACTCCAGGTTCATAGGCCTTGATCATCAAAATCGTTAAAAACACCAATATAGATCAGTTTTAGTGTCCCATGTAAATCAATTAAAAAGAAGACAAAAACCAGTGACAACCGACCGGCTTTAAGAGTTCAATCGGACTGGGCCTATAACCGGTAGATCTGTCGGTCCAGTACCATTTTTCCATTTCCCTCTCAAATATGAATTGAAATATGTTAACAATGACAAAAAACAGCAAGAAATTCTATAGAAATTTCAATCTCGCTTTGCAAATTTTTTCATCAATCATGAAGTCTTAAAAGTGACTTCTAGAGTTGATTGCACTTTTACCCTTCATAAATGTTATCAAACTTTAAAAAAATGTTCATCATTGTGACTACATACCTTTTGAGTCATTAAGAATTCTTGGAAAAAAGCAAACGAAAATGTTTAATATCCTTAAATGTAATTCTTTGATACGAATCCTATTTATCAACTCGCACTATTGACTAACGACTCATAAAAAAAATGATAAGAAAATATTGTATCCTAACATAACCAGCGAAAAAGCAAGAAGACAAAGAAAAGAAACATTTTTTTTTTCGTATTGCTATGAAAAGATGACTCATCTCGACTTTTAGATTCGTTTGTTTTCAAACAAACTTCTTACAAATATATTGACACTAGATTTTTCCTGTGTAACAACGATATTCACATTATTACGATAGAATTCCATTTCATATCAGATGGGTAACAAATCATTCGTTCAAAGCATCGAAGACGAACAATCTGTAAGCACATATAATGATAAAAATAAAGAAAGTATAATACTTATTTGGTTTGATCCAAATATTGGATTAAGTGAAGATACTGAAAAAACAAAACAACAACTTTGTCTTATTATTGATTATGTCAGTTTTTCTTCTGACCTTGAACAATGTATTACATTTATTCAATCAATTAATAAAGAAAAAATTTTTTTAATTACATCAGGAGCAAAAGCATCAGAAATTTTATCTCGAGTTTCTTCTTTTGATCAAATTGATTCAATTTTTATCTTTTCTATGGAAAAAGAGCAATATAATTATGTAATAAATGATTGCAGAAAAACTATTGGAATTTATATGAATCTTGATGATTTATGTAAATCAATAAAAGAACAAATTGATCTTGTTGATAGACAAATTCAAACATTTTCCTTTTTTGATCAACATCAACTGCTGACTGAAGATTTATCGAAAGAATCAGCAGAATTTCTTTGGTTTCAATTATTCAATTATGTTATTGCGCAGCTTCCACGAGATCAACAAGCTAAACAACAAATGATTCAAATATGTAAAGACTATTATCGTGAAAATACAAAAGAAACGGAAATAATTCATGAGTTTGAAACAAATTATCGATCAAAAGATGCAATTCTTTGGTATTCAAAACATTCATTTGCATATAGATTACTTAATAAAGCTTTAAGAACCAAAGATATTGATTTATTATATAAATTTCGACTTTTTATTGGTCATTTATCGGAAAATCTTCAACGTGAACATGAAAAGATTTTATTATCAAAAGAAAAAACCTTAAATGTTTATCGAGGGATTAAACTTGGCGAAGAAGAATTCAATAAACTAAAAGAAAATCAAGGTCAACCTATTTCAATAAATGGATATTTATCAACTAGTCGTCTAAGATCATATGCATTAGGTTGTGCACATAAACGAACAAAAAGAACTGATGTTGTTTCTGTTCTTTTCCATATTCAATGTGATATTCAACAAATTGATAACAACATTAGTTTTGCCGATATTGATCAATATAGTGATTATCCATTGGAGCAAGAAGTCTTATTTGATTTAAATGCTTGTTTTCAAATTGAATCTATTGAAGAAATTGAATCATTAAAAATAATTAAAATGAATCTTTCGAATAAAGGTCAAAATATTACTAAAGATTTTATTGAATTAACACAAAAAGAAACAGAAGGAATGACTATTTTCATTATTTTTGGAAGACTTTTGTGTGATCTAGGTGAATATGATAAATCACAAAAATATTTTCAACAATTATTCAATGATTCAAATGGTGAAGATCTTGCATGGATTGAATTTAATATCGGTCGAACTCTTGATTATAAAGGTAAATGGAATGAAGCTCGAGAATATTATGATCGTGCATATGATCGAATGATGAAGAATAAACCAGCACGAATTAAAGATTCTGCTCGTATTCTCAATAATATTGGTGTTATTCTCGATAATCAAGGAAAATATGATGAAGCTCTTGATTATTATCAACGAGTATTGAAAATTCGAGAAGAATTGTATTCATTTGATTATGCAGATATTGCTACAAGCCTTGAAAATATTGGTATTATTTTCTGTAAGCAAGAAAAGTACAATGAAGCTCTTGATTATCATAAACAAGTATTAGAAATTCAACAGAAACTCTATCCATCTAGTCATATCAATATTGCTACAAGTCTAAACTACATTGGCACTATTCTCTGTAATCAAGGGCAATACGATGAAGCCCTTGATTATCATCAACAAGCGTTGAAAATTCAACAGAAATTCTATCCATCTGGTCATGTTAAAATGGCTTATAGCCTTCACAACATTGGTGCTATTCTCTATGATCGAGAAAAGTATGATGAAGCTCTCTATTATTATCAACAAACTTTGAAAATTCAGGAGAAATTCTATCCATCTGATCATGTCGATATTGCAACAAGTCTCGAAAATATTGGTATTATTTTCTGTAAGCAAGAAAAGTACGATGAAGCTCTTGATTATCATAAACGAGTATTAGAAATTCAACAGAAACTTTATCCATCTAGTCATATCAATATTGCTACAAGCCTTAACTACATTGGTATCATTCTTCGCAATCAAAGACAATATGACGAAGCCTTTGATTATAATCAACGAGCATTGAAAATTCAACAGAAACTTTATCCATCTAGTTATGTTACAATGGCTTGTAGCCTCAGCAACATTGGTGCTATTCTCTATGATCAAGAAAAGTATGATGATGCTCTCGATTATTTTCAACAAGCATTGAAAATTCGAGAGAAATTTTATCCATCTGATCACGTCATCATTGCTACAAGTCTCAACAACATTGGTATGGTTCTCCGTAATGAAAGAAAATATGATGAAGCTCTCGATTATCATAAACGAGCATTGGAAATTCTACAAAAGTTGTATCCAACTGGTCATGTCGATATCGCTCAAAGCTTTAACAACATTGGTGAGATTCAGTATTGCCAAGAAAAGTATGATGTCGCTCTCTATTATTATCAACAATCATTGAAAATTCTAGAGAACTTTTATCCAACTGGTCATATCGACATTGCTGGAAGTCTCAACAAAATTGGTATTGTTCTCAATATTCAAGGAAAGTATGTTGAAGCTCTTGATTATCACGGGGAAGCATTGAAAATTGAGAAAACATTTTATCCGTCTGGTCGTTTCAATGTTGCAAGAATTCTCAACAACATTGGTAGTATTCTTCGTAATCAAGGGAAGTACGGTGAAGCTCTAAATTATCATCAAAGCGCATTCAAAGTTCAAAAAAAATTTTATCCATTAGGTCATATCGATATTGCTCATAGCTTTAAGAACATTGGTGACACTCATTTTGATCAAGAAAAATATGATATAGCTCTCTATTATTATCAACAAACTTTGAGAATTCGAGAGAAATTCTATCCATCTAGTCATGTTGGTATTGCCTTCAGCTTGAATGATATTGGCCTTTGTTATGAAAACCAAAACAAACACAACGTGGCACTTGACTATTATCAGCATGCATTGACTATTTATGAGAGATTTCTTCCTGTTGACGATCTACGTCGTCATGGAACCAGACAAAAAATTCTTGAACTTACTGGAAAAAATTAAAATTCACTAAAAAATGACACAGTAATAACTCAAATTTTAATAACAATGTAAAGTTTTTTGTTTTTTTCGTTCGAAGATTTTTTTTCTAGTAATTGTGAATATTCGATGTTTTATCGTATCATTGATTTTAGCAAGTAGAAAGTACTCGATTGAATTTCGTTTAGTAAATATGGAGGTAGATGTATAATAGATTTTAAATGATGATTATCATTTATTTTTTTTTGTCAATGAGTTACGATAAAAAATACTTTTCTCTTACTTAACAATCAATATGAAAAAATTGAATTGAAATCTAACTTATTTTGATTGATTTAATTAATATATATTCTTGGGAAAATAACTATTCATTTATTCGAAATGAGAAAGATTATTTAATAAAATTCATCTTAATAAAGAATGTTTTTACACCTAATTAAAATCTTTAAGTTTGATTTGTTGTGAATTGTAGAAAATATCCTTCGAATAAAATCGATTTCTCTGAAATGAAGAAATATTTGAGTAAGTTTAGATAAATTTTTCTATATGAAATTCATTGCTAATTGGTTATAAGCAGATAAAAAGAAATTAGAAAAAGGTAATTTCTTACAACAATGTTAAAAGCTTATGTGTTAATACAATAGGTATTTTTATGAAACAAAAAAAAAACACGAAAGTTGGTTGGTGCTTTGATAGATTATCAAATAGGTTTTGAAGATATTTCTATTCATCATGTTCGATAAATATTTCGTTATATGTGATATAATTCTTTTTCTTTAGAGATCATTCATTACGGATGTCCAGATAAAGAATTGCAAGGAAAGAAAGGCGTCCGTGAAAACTGAAGAGAGTGTAGGGAAGATCAAACAATTTTTTCATATAATTTTCTGCAAAATTTTCATTTTTAATTTGTTTTGAAGAGAAGTTTTAAATAGTAAATGAACTAAATACGAATTAGCTGAATATGAGTTTAATATTGACATAATTCAAGATTATGCTACGTGATCAGATAGTTATATTGTGAAGCAGTAAAATTAAAGTTGTCATATTTTCGAGTGCCATTGGTATTGAACGTTCTTTTTTATTTTTTTTCATATTTTTTGTTCATTAACAGACAGTATATTTAAAAAAGAAAACTTTGCTCTAGGTTATATTTTTGCTTGTTGTTTTTATTAAATGTGTGTTTTGTATTTTTTTTTCTTGATATACATATATTTATGGGTTACATGAATTTCGACCCGGTCCGAAATTCCGGTGAATTTTCGGCCCATCCTTAGAATGATCTCATTGACCCCTAAAAAAAAAGTTTAATTTTTTTAAATTAATTGCTAGATATTGTAGTGCTGAGCAGGACGACATGTTGCTGAACAGGATGACGTGTTGCTGAGCAGAACGGCATAGTGCTGAGCGGGACGACTTACTGCCAAGCAGGACGATATGGGCGTGGACATGGCTGTGGACGCCGGTTAACGCAAAAAAGATACGAACATACCACATACGCCTGCACCAACCCTAGCACCCCACAAGCTTACACCTACACCCACACCCATGGTATTCTGCTCAACACTGCGCCACGCCGTCCTGATCAGCACCACGTCCTCCCGCTCAGCACTACGTCATCCTGCTCAGCACTATATCATTCTACTCAGTACGGCGTCCGGCTCAACAAAACGCCGTCGCCCTCAGCACCAGATCGTCCTGCTCAGCACCACGTCGTCCTGCTCAGCCCTATGCCGTCCTACTCAGCACTACGATATCTAGCAATTAATTAAAAAAATTAAACCTTTTTTGTAGGGGTCAATAAGGTCATTCTAAGGATGGGCCGAAATTTCTCTAGGACTTTCGGCCCGGCCCGAAAATTCACTGGAATTTCGGACTGGGTCGAAAGTCTGGGCCGAAAATTCCATGGGCCGAAATTCTGGTCTCCCATATTTATTTCTATTTTTGATATATTTATTTAATGTAATGTTATTTAATGAAAAAGAAGTAGTGTATTTGAAAATGCAGGCTTTTTCTGAAAGTCTTTTTTTTTTATATTAGACATACACGAGGGCAGGGCTTCGATGAAACTAAACGAATCCGAACAAAGGATATGGAGGATAATCAAAAAATGCTATTTTTATCTGTATTTCCTTAATGGATAAATCCTTGCAGGAATAAATGAAAATAGTAACGTTTGGTTAGATATGATTATTTTCATGAATAGAAGTTTCTTGTAGAATTTTTTTAAATAATTTAAACTTGTAGTTGAATCCTGTGAATATTAACCGTTTCATCAGTGACATAAACAGAAATGTAAACGCTCAGCTCCCAGTCTTGTTGAACTTCTGTCAGACGTTGATCACTTTTATATACGTGGAATTGTGATATTATTAAATTCAAAGACTAACATAGTATAGAAGCTAAAAGATCATATGTGCACATTGGCTTAGAGGTCTGCAAAATCATTTTTTTTCGGATCCGGTTAAAACTTTGTATTGCTTTGAATCGTACTTTTTTCTAAAAAAAAAGGCAATTTTTCGCTGGATTAAGCCTGTATTTTCAGGTTTATGCTTGGATTCCTAATTAGTAATAAATTTTTGTTTTGAAATATAGAAAAGTACAATAACAACACTAAAGAGTTCATGATATAAACAGAAAAATCACGATAAAAAGTGCACAATCAAAAGAATAGTTAAACTGCTATCGAACCAAATTGATGTATATTGTACCAATTTGTCTATTTGAAAAAAATTGATTCTTGAAAACAGACTCGAGATCAGTGAAAGGCTTTTATCAAAATTGTAAATGATATTGGCAGATTTGTAGATTCTTAGTAACAACAATACAATAAATATGAAAATGCATGCCATATTTCTTGATAAACAAAAAAGGCGCCAATACCAGCTTGAGAGGCTATAGTTCCCGAAGCCGGTGCCGGCGGCATCGGTACCACTTTGCAGATCCCTATACTGACTATTCTAGATGCATTACCAGCCAGGTCATATATAAGAACAAAATATCATGAAATCCAAAAAAGATAACTATTTCCTTTGAGTGTAATCTAACTACTTTTGTGAATCTCTGAAAAATAATCAAGAAGCTGCTCAAAATATATATCTATATCTTGTTCAGTTGTCAACAAACAAAGGTTGCTCAAAGGGATCAACTGATGAACATATAATATCCGATAGATAATAATAAGGACGACGACAACCACGCTAAGCATGTTGAGAGCTTTGTGATTGTGAAAAATGTTATGATGGTGAATACGCTAATGGAGGATTACTGTGAATAGATATTAACAATCACGATAATGTTGATGTTGACGACATTGATAACATATTTGATGTTAATATAAATTGATCGTGTATACCAGTTATATCAGCATATATATTGCTAGGCGAATCAACTGTAGACAACAGATTTGATGTTTCAGGTGTTTGATTTTGTTAGCTAGGTCAGTTAAAGTATCAAATGGAGTGTAGTAGGCAAGAAAAGCTGCTCATTATGAATTTTAGAGGACACTTATTTTCACAATCGAAATATTTATCGTCGTCTTAACAATCAAAAAATGCGTCTAGCACAAACTCTGACACATTTCTTTATCATCCTTCTACTTACTCATCTAGAATGTTATTGATATGGGATCTGTAATGAAGGAAAGGCCTTACTAAAGATGTCTGTCACGATATATCGTTTTTTGACAATTATTAAAGCTATAAAATAACATTCGTTTGTGTTACCATTCCTATGTAGGTATTGCATAACTTTCAAAATATCCGATAGATAACTATTTACTCTTTTCAATGACTCGTATTTAATATCGATTTAAAACCTATTGTTAAGACTAGAAATAAATATTTTGGTTTCTGTTATATATAATCAACAAAAAATAACTATGATACTTTTTATTGAAAAATAAATAAAAAAAGTTTCATAATGTTTGAAATAGGTTGAAACAATATTAGTCGTCTATTATCTTTTCAATGTAATAGTTAAAATACTATAGTCCTTTGATCTCAAATTTTAAGCTTCTGAAATTATACTTGAATGTTTATCAGAGGGCATTACAGAACATGCAATGATGTAATAGTACTAACAAATCATCAAACTGGATTTGTACAAAAAATGGAAAGAAAATATGTGTGCAAAAAATATGATATAGACTTTTCAAATTTATATATTTTACATAGATGACAACGGTTTTTATACAGAAAAGTAACATGATTAATGTCTATCAAACACTCTGATAACTAACCGCAGAACTGCTACTTCTGATATTTGTATTTAATGCAAGTTATTCATATTTATCTTCTATTTGTATATTAATATCAACATCATCATACTCATCTGTTTTATTCTATCGGTTTTTCGGGAGAAAATATTCCTAAGTAATCCAGTTGATTTGCTTTCATATATTGTCAATATGTAAAAGATCATTAGAGTAGTATAACCTCCAAAGCTTTTTCTACATATCCTTAGATTCAGTCAAGATAGCGACTTTTTAGTAGATTTTTTCCTGCAAGAATCCTTTTTTCGAAAAACTTTTATTTGAAAATTTCGATGTGAAACTTTATACACATGAAGATCTTTGTTAGATTATTTCATGTAGTCAGTTTTATTAGTTTGGATATTGCATTATTAAAATATGAATTTCTCAACATATCTACGCTTTTCTTTAAGTGCTGTGTAAGATCTTGTCAATGTGATATTCAAAATAGATAAAACATTTTACATAAAATAGTCTAATAGTGACTTTCATGTGCACAAGATTTTAGGTGAAAATTTCTAAATATAATTTTTTCTGGAAAACTCGACTAAGGTAGATTAAACCTCTTAAAAAAGTTGTTATTCTGACCAAATCGAAGCACAATCAAAACACTTTTGGAGCTTACACTACTCTAATGACCTCCAACATATTGACATAATATGGAGACAAACAGATAGGACTATTTGAGAACGTTCTGTCATAGTCATGCATTTTGTAATTACTCAAATAAAAGTAATTAAATACATCACTATTGGCAAATCATAGTTAATACGTACGTATATAGTAAATATTCAGACAAGAATAAAAAACAAGAAACAAATGACAGTGATTTAAACAAATCAAGATAAGACAAGTGTCATATATTCATAAAATGATTCATCACTTCTATTTGGTAATAATTACCACCTTTTGAAGTATGTTAAATTGTACTGAGCCTTTATCTGTATATCACCATAGCCGTAACACATAATAAATATATTTTGTTGTATTTAAAAAAATGCGAAAGCGCCAAAAACATCAAAATTAAAAATAAAAAAACAACAAAAATTTCAGCCTGAATTCGAGACTGATGAAGTGTAATTATTGAATTATTAGTGAGAAATATTCATAATCAAATTATATCACTCCAATAATAAAAAAGAAAAGAAATTTTTAGTAAATTTTTGACTGATTATAGCCTTTGTAATATTTCAAAATCACTTATATTTATAATAGATGTAAATAAATTAACAAAAATCAAGAATAGCTATCTAGTTACGTTAAAAAGTCTGTATATCAAACATAAAATTCAATGAACTGTAAGAAACCTTGGGATGAGCTATCATTCTATCCAGGTATAATTATCTTTATTATCATAGGCGCATTTTTTTACTCATATTTTCTGTCACTCAACCATGACAGGCTGATGTGTGAGTCGCCTCTTAATTACTAAATGTTTATCTTTCTTTTTCATTTTTCATTAAAAATACGAAATAGGATTGCTTATAGAATTATATTTACGTACGAATAATATTGAACAACCTTCGTTTCTTTGTTTTTTCCATGTAAGTTTAACGCTAATCTCGTTTTATAATGAGTAAGCTTTTCTTCTCATCACCATGGATCGTTAGTTATAATAGTTATTAAATCTTGTCATTATTGTGTTGGATGATTGTCAAAATCATTAATAACAAATGGAAGCTTGATACTATAAAAATTTGATTTTTAGAAATATTTTAGTCATGTAGATATTACAATACAGATATTGTATTCAGATTGAATATGTTTCAGTTATGAGAATACTTTAAAATTTATCGCCTTATCAATTAGTTTCGGTTTTCAATGTTAAAGACGTTTTAATTAGTTTAACGAAGAAATATTTCTCTATTAATTTAAGTCAATAATATGCTCTGTTAGATCTACGACATAAGTCATTATAATGGTACGAATAGTTGAAACATTTTATCACAGATCATATTGTAAAAAGTATATATGTATATATATTTTCTCTATAGAATCAGATTTCACTTCATTTGTCATGCATTCTATAAGCACTCAATTGGTATTATTGTCAAAGCCGAGTTGTATGCCTAGCTAGAAGTAAAAGTGCTTTTTGTTTTTATTTTGAATCGTTTATTAAATTTTCTCAATAGATGCTAATAAATGGATAAAAAGAATCGAGAAAAAAAGTATCTTGCATATTCGAAGCGATAATGAGATTCTAATATGAAAATTTCATTAAGAGTGTTAGGAATACTGCTCGAAATTGCAAAATTGTAGTCCTGATCGACTACTGCGCTTCTATCTCGACATTTGATATATCTGCATTGGTGAAAAATTTTGACCAAAATAAAAATTTCTACATCTTGTCTTCTTAGTTTCAAACAAAATGTTTCATACTATTCAACGACAAATAAAAATATTTCTCCTAATCACATGTTGCTGTTTCAATTTCATAAGTAAGTTAACGAATTTCTTCAAAAATGAAAACATGATGAATATTAGTTGGAGGTCCTGATCAACTTCGTTTGTTAAACTATCTATTGGGTGATAGTCGATACAGACCAACTGCACGACCTGTTCAAAATGACTCTGATACATTACATGTCACTATAAATTTGGCTTTACAAAATATCATTGAGTTTGTAAGCGAGACTAAAAGCAAATTTTTCATGTGTTTTTGATTTTGAAATATACATAGGATGGAAAGAACGAAGCTATTGTTATTAGTGGCTGGATGACTATCGTATGTGTACTCAAGTATAATTAGGGATGCAACGGTGACAATAAGTCACCGTTTCACCACTACTGGTTCAAACTGAGAACCGACTTTTACTAGTATTAGGCTAATACCAACTTATAGCAGCTTATACTGATGTATACCAGATCATACTCACTCATATCGGCTTATGACCTACTCAGTATTTCGTTATTCTGAGTTCGATGTTTTTTGCAAAAAATTTCTTTCACGAAAAATTGTATTTCTGTACAAAACAAAACATTATTGTTTCACAAAAAAAATAATTTTCTTACTAAAGAACCGTTTTTCTTTTGCAAAACAAAATTTTTGCAAAAGAATAAACACCGAACTTCGAGAAACCAATGACAGATTCTGATTTATCCATCCCGATTATCTTCAACCAAAATTTATAAAAAAAACTGTTACTTTTGAAAAAATTCTTTCCCTGATGTAAAAATCAAATTCAAAATTTTGAAAAGCCGACTATACTCTAAGCTGTCATGCGCAGTATCAATCGGTATAAGCAGCTATAAACTGGTATAAACCAATGTTAGCCTAATATTGGTAAGAATCAGCTACTCATGGACTATGGGTACCAGTGAAACGATAACTGGTAGAGGCCGGCTATTCTCACCGTTGCGTGCCTAGCTATAATAACTGATTTTATTGTTCATATATATCTATATAGATGTGGAATGACTATAGTTTAAGATGGAAACCAGAAGAGTTTGGTAATATTCAAACACTACGAATACCAACTACCCAAATTTGGACACCAGATATTTTTCTATACAACAGGTTATTATTTTTCAAAGAAAAGATATCTTGAAAAGTAATGTTTGCTTTTTTTAAGTGTCAATGACAAGTTTGATACTGCAACGAAAATCAATGCCGTTGTACAACATAATGGTGACATACTATATGTTCCACCAGTATTATTCAAATCAATTTGTTCATTTAATATTGCTGCATTTCCATTTGTAAGTATCAAAAAAATGTTCCAATTATATCGTACTTTTATCTTGAATGTTTGTCTTTTTTTGGATACACAACATTGTACACTGAAATTTGGATCTTGGACATATGATGATGCTGGTATGTGATGAAACCATTTTTTTCTAAGAGGAAATGCCAAATATTTCTGCATATTATATGCCTTTTTATTAGGAGTCAATCTGACCGCAGAAAGTAGCAAAGGTCAACTAGATGCATACGTTACAAGTGCCGAATGGGATCTAGAAGGTAGTCGATGTGAGTTATGTGCATTTTATTCTATTCGTTCTGTTTTAGATTTCACTGCTACGAACAATCGTACCAAATACGACTGTTGCCCAAGTGTGTACCCATACGTACTATACACTATCCAAATTCGTCGACGTTCTCTTTACTACTTTACAACTATTGTCGGTAATAAAATATCATTTAGAACATTTTTTCTAATCTTTGCATTAATATTATTGTTTTTTCGTTTCATAGTGCCTTGTTTTCTTATTAGTTGTATGTCACTACTTGGATTTTTATTACCACCGGATGGTGGTGATAAAATAAACTTACGTGAGTTAGAATTTGATGATAAAAAATGTGTTCTTATTCATTCTATATGTTTAGAAATTACAACACTTCTAAGTGTTGTTATGTTCTGTTTACTTCTATCAGAAATTCTGCCACCAACTTCCACTGCTATACCAATGATTACCGTTTATTTTATGTGTGTTATGACCATGTCAGCACTTTCAGTTGTTGCCTCAGTATTAATATTATCTTTTCATTTTCGAAACTCTAAAAGTCATACAATGCCATTATGGGTAATCATATTTGAAAATGAGTAAATCACATGATTTCAGAAATCATTTCAGGTTCGTAAGTATATTTGTAATTATTTGGCGTGGCTATTACTTATGAAGCGTCCTGATCATGATTTGAATTGGCGCGGAATTCGTCGTCGGTGGGCTTCTTCTAAACAAGAATCGAATAATATTAATAAATCTATTGATAATCATCATTCTAAGATTCCTTCTGAACCATTGTTAGATAATACATTCGAGTTGTTATCGACCAACGTTATGAATATTGATAAGAAACCTTTAGAATTGTTAGAAAATCGAGAAAAACAAGGCTCAGATTCGCTATTAGAATTTTCTGTACCTTCAACAACGAAAATTCACGATTCTGGTCATCATCAGAATACATCGAAAGAATTGTATACATGTGATACGGAACCGATTCGTTCTGAGCTACGTATTATCATTTCTCATCTTACTATTCTTACTAATCATTTTCGGCAACAAGACAAAGAAGATGACGAATCTCAAGACTGGAAATTTATGGCAAGAGTCATTGATCGTCTTTGTCTAGTGGTTTTTGCTGTATTCATGATTCTTTTTACTGTACTTAATTTTATCAATATTTAACTTTTTTTTTAACTCCAAATTATTCCTTTTTTTATGTAGTACTGAGCCACACTTTATCTTAATTTTTTCTTTTGTCTTAAATGTATATGTTTTAATAAACTTTACAGAAAATATTCTTAATTGTATACAGACGATTCGATGAATGAAATCAAACTGCATTACATACAAAATGAATCTGAAGAGCTTAGAATGAATTCATGATATCTTGTCTGATAGCATAGATGGGAAACAAGTCATGTCCTCCGCCATGCGATGTTTCCTGGATAACGCTAACGAGTCTCTGCAAATCTCTCGTGATGTACACGACAGATAATATTCGCACCTAGCTCGGATATGGGATATAGGAGCCTGTCCCCAGTGTTAGACCTGGAGATAGATCTCATACGTGAGCGTCTGATGATCGACCGTGACCAATCCGAAAAAGTTAAAGAAACTAAACTACTCAACATCAACAAGTAGTTAGCGATGGTTTCGTCAACTGTCCTAGAAGGCATGAGGGAATGGCGCGATGCCTAAACGAAACATGCAACGTCGCATTAATGACTGGCAAAGAAACGGAATTAATTGACCTAGCGAAAAAATATCAATTAGATTTACTTGTAATTTCATCAACGAAACGGATTGGCAAAGGATTATTGATTCTGTCCAATGGATGATAATTATTTTACTCTGGCGTCGATCCAACAATTCATGGTCAAGCCGGAGTAAGTTCTAAAATGAACACCAATCAATGAATGGGTCGGTTTTCTAACGAGGAACTTCTCTAGGTATTTCGTTCGAATTTCAATGAATTTTTGCTCATGGGTACCACATAGTGCCTTAATAAATATCCTAAAAGTATTTGAGTGCACCGTGCTTCCTTCAAAAGTTATGCATATATTTTTATTTTGCCTCTATGCAGCATTATGTACATTATATGAGAGAGAGTCTGCGACAGGATCTACCAAGTGAGCTGCTGCTAAACTTTTGATGTTTCGATTTAATTCTCTCAAAAGATAGATAATCATTAGAATACTGCAGATTGAAAATATTACCTCTTTCTGACGTACCTTTAAAAGCAACTCGGTGTTTTCTATGCAAAATTGGCTGGTTCATAATGTTGTACAATACTACTCATTAAGTGATAATCTCAATACAGAGCAAAAAATGATCATTTCCTAAGATGAAGATTGTCTAATATGTTGACGTTAGCCGCTGTAGAGCGTACTATCCCAAAATATTTTTTATATTTTGTAAAAGCCGTTGAAATTTAGCATTGTATAAGGCCCTACTAAAATACACCACAACACAGACGAAACAGATTTGTTCATGTCGCATATGTTGATGTGTAATAGTCGTCTGTATTAGAGATGGTCATCACCAATCAATATTTAAAGGATTGGCTAACTTTCGCTACCAGAATTTTAATTATTTGAGCTCTACCTCAAACGATGTAGAATTTCAAAGGCTTTCGTAAAACATAAAAATGATTTTGGAATAGCTTGATCCAGTGTGATTAGAGACAAACTGCTAAAAAATTGGTAGAAAAACCAACAATACTTTTGCTCGCACATGGACATCATAAGCTACTAAAATGTGTTCCAGAAATCACTTAGTTAGCTAATATTATAGAAAAAACATGCCTGCGTCTTTTAAGGCGTCGCTGAATTCGAAAAAATGAGCGAATGCAGAAAAAAGTGCAAAACACATTAATTAATATCTCTCTGACCGAAGTCACAACAGTTATCAAATCACTTAAATCGGGCAAAGTTGTTGGAGTAGATGAAATAAGACCAGAGACGTTAAAATCTCTCGATTCTGGCGATATACTTTGGCAAACTCGAATCTGTGATGTTTTGTGGAAAATCGGCAAAGCTCCAGTGAATTGGTAGACTGGTATTTTTGTTTGGATTTTCAAAAAAGGAGACTAGAGAGAGTACTCAAATTGGAGAGTAATCACTTTACTCAGTCTCTCTGGCAAAGTCTTCACTAGAATAATCGCATGAAGATGCCGAAGAAACTATTGATCCACAGATTCAAGACACACAATGCTGCTTTTGTACAAGAAGAGGAACAATGGATCAAATATTCACATACAACAAATACTGGAGAAGTCATGAGAGTTTGCCAAACCAGTTTGTACATTATTCATCGACTTGGAGAAGATTTATGGCTGAGTACCACGTGAAATACTTTGGAAAGTATTAAACGAGTATGAAATTCATGGCCATCTTCTATCTGCAATTCAAACTTTATACAACGATTGTAAAGGCTGTATCTGAATAGATGGTAGAAAATCAGAATGTTTCTAGATGCAAGTTGAACTCGGACAAGAGTGTGTGTATTATTTCCATTATTACTTATGGCATTCATGGGCAAGTTATCTCGAACAAGTACCAATCCGACCTACATCTAGATCAATGATGCCAAGGTGGATTCCCTTTTCTTTGCTAATGATATTGCTCGCCTAGTAGCATCAGCTGATTGACTACAAAATGTTCTCGATCGATTTGAAGACGTGTACTCGGTCTTCGCTATGAGTATCAGTGTGAAGAAAACGGAATTGATAATGATTTCAAAAGAATTAAATCAATGTACTCTTCGTTTGAACAGTGATCTGTTGAACAAAGTGAACAAATTCAAGTATCGGCGTGTACAATTCTCGAACAATGGAAAACAGGATGGTGAAATTGATCAACGAATCGATGCGTCAAGTAGAGTATTTATGAGAATTTTTCGGAAAAAAACAGAACAATCGTATAACAAGCTAATAGAGGAATTATTGTTAAGAACATCACACAAGAACGACATATGTTTCCATTTTTATATCGTTTTGTCATTTGAGATGATCATCATTTCTAATCTTTTTCTCAATAAGTTTCTTGACATAAATAAGTAGCATGAATTTGTTCTCAGTCTTGGATAAATCCTCCTTGCAAAGAAAACGCTAAACATAAAATAAAAACGAGTATGCATTAGTTATTTGTCACGACGAGAATCAATGAGAACACATAATACTCACTAACAATCTTTGAGAAAATTATGTATCACCATGATTAGAAATTCGATAAGTCTTTTTACTCGTTCTTTCTTCATTCAAACCCATATCTGTCTTGATATTTTCTATAATAAAAATTCTTTTTCTATGGTACTGAATTAAGTTACTTCATGTATCTGACAAATAGTCAAAGAAAAATTAAAATATTGTTTTGTTATTAGAGAAACGATTATTTTAATCGTGTAATCGTTAATATAGTACATTTCCAGACAAAGCTCATTATAGAAGTCCAATGAATTCAAATCTGATTATTTAAAACTAGTGAACCTTTTCAAATAATTAAATAAGATAAAATAGATCAATCTAAACCGTATTTTAAATATAACTAATTTCATTTTCCAATTTACAGTTAAAAACTTTAAAACATCAAAAATTTATTTTCGTTTAATCAACAAGGGAACCATAATTCATTTTTTTCCTCTAACAAATCAATTTAAAAGTTGAGGGTGACGCATCAATCGTATCTAAAATAATTTGAATTTTTTAGTAATTATTTAAGAGTGGACTGGCAAATAAAACAAATGAGTTTGTTTACTCTGTGATTAAAATTGATAGATGAAGAGATTTTTAAAAATATGTTATTTTATTTTATTCTAATAAGATAGTTTTGGGAATGATCCTTATTTTCGATATAATTAACTAGAATTTTTAATCCATTCAAATTTTTCGAATGTTTATAACAAAAATAATGATTAATAGTCAATAAAATAAATAGAGAAAGAAAGTAAATATTTATAGACAAAGAGTTTCTTTGACGACGATGTTAAAACAAATTAATAAATAAACATAACCACACGAGTTATCAATATAAATTACTTTTATCTTATAAAAACAAAATTTTATACAATTCAATAATTTCTTTCATTTGTTATTGTATCCGCTATTTCTTTACAAATATCTTGCATTTTATTTAGTTCATTTTCTTTGAGTATAATAATCGACTGTTAATATTCTCCATCAAATATAATTGTATCAATCGAAAAAAAAACTGCTTTCTTTAATTAGATCTTTATACTTATACTGAAAAATAAGTTGTTCGTTAAATATGAAACAAATTCAGTTTTATTTATTGTGAGTCAGAGACCATCACAGGGCGCTTTTTTTCACGCCCTGCCCTGCGAGCAGGACAGGGCAGGGCTACTAAATTGTGTTTCCTTATTACAAGATCTCAAAAATTGATAAAAATTATGTGATTGCTTTCAAGTTTGATATTGAAATTTTATTCATGTAGATTCAAAAAAAATGTCAAAATAAACCCCAGTTGGCAATGAAAAAAATCGTATACTAGAGAACAATATCCGTGTTAAAACTTCAAAACAAATCTAATTTCAATGAACTTTTTCATATTTGAAACTTGATTAAAGTGTTTCTATTTTAATAAGATTATTCAACTCTAATCCTCTTTAATCACGATACGTGTGAAACACATTTTTCTGAATTTTTAATTTGAAAACTACAGTTTCTTGGTGAAGTCCTCATCCTTGTATACTGATAAGTGTAACATTAGATCAAACTTTGATACACGCCATACTTCGAAGTGCGATAGTGACTGGTGTTAACTGGTGTAAATCAAAATACTGACAAATTAATCTTGTCCCCTCTTTTGTCCCACTTAAGGGTGTTACTTTATTTTTACCTTTCTTTATAAAAAAAGGATAAATATAAATAAAATCTTTATCTTTGTAAAATAAAAATAAAGAAATTCTTTATATTTGAAACATAAATGTAAGTCAAAAAAAAAATCTTTATTAGTCAAAAATTAAGATAGATTAAATCTTCATAGTTATAAAATAAAGATAGAATAAATAATAAAGAAGCTTTTTCTTCAATGAGAACATAAGCTTTAGCTTTCACTAAGTAGTTCACAAGAAGTTATGATACCATAGATGGAAATAAAATATACAGAAAAATCTGTTGTATATATTTTTTCATTTGCCAGCTTGATTCTTAATTATATCATATGTCAAAGTGATATTGATGATAAGAAAAAATATTGATTAACATATTCTACTGTTATATTACGTATTTGTCTATTTACCTATTATAAAAATAAACCTTTCTTTATTCTTTATTTTATTTTTAGTCTTGAAAGTAAACAATTCATCTATCTTTATTTTATAGATATAACGATATTATTTAACTTTATTCTTTAACTATAAAGATTTACTTACCTATTTATATTTATTTTTCAAAAACAAAGAATTCATTTCTGTTTATTTTATGAATAGGATGGTCGTATTTATATTTATTTTATAAAAAAAACATAAAGCAACATCTCAAGTTCAATGGAATAAAAAGTCAATGGCGTTCTATTATCGAAATTCACATCGCTTTTCCAAAGATGGTCTTGTATTGCGAGCTAGCCTTTTGCTAGCATTTACCTAAAAAAAATTGACGGTTTTTGAAGAATTTTTCTGATATTTACAGAGGAGCTTTTATCGATCGTGTGTCACAATATCAGAAATGTTATTTGGAAAAAAACTTGCCAGAAAAAAACTATTTTAAATTACAAAAAATTGTTGTTTATTCAACACGTAGGTTTTTAGATGCTACACTTTGCAAATTTGCAGAAGTACCGTAAAACAGTCAGGAAAACCCATGGCCTGCTATTAGGCCCTGTGAAATTTCTCTTGTTGATGGCATTTTAATATAGGATGTCTTTCTATTCATCGGGAGAAGTTTTTAAGTTCAAATCGACTATTTTCAATTAAGCCGATTCAAGTTGGGTCTTCAGATTGCAAGACAACTTTTGATTTGGTTTTGCTTAGTAAAACTTTTTTTCCATGTTCATAAACTTCTTGTTCTTCTGGAGCAAGAAAGTTATGTGATATAGATACTCCTTGAGATATGCAGACGAAAACAAATTTGACTAGAGTTCTAGTCATTTTTAAGCTGTACATAAAGTGTAATCAATTAAAAATTGCTTTTTAAAAATCAGTTTTACTCAACCAAAAGGTATTAAACATTAAATAATTGAACTGAAATTGGATGAAAATAGTGTTAGTGTTATCGATCTTTAATCGAAAAAATAGATTAGAATTAGATTTTTAAAAAACTTTTTATCAGAGCACAGGGCAAATACTCGAAAATGTACCCTGCCCTGTGATGGTCTCTGGTTAACACCATATTTTTGCTGAATTAGCCTAATCTTGAATAATATATCAAATTTTCGAAAGATGTCATCTGTTTCTACTAAACAAAGAAAAAAATCAAAATTATCATCATCAATTACTCTTTATAATTTTAATACTATTCCTACTGAACCTTCACAGTCATTAGTTTTTATTAACACTTTTTCTTCAACCATCGGTGCTACTGGTACTCAAAATTCGACGCAACGCAGTCAATTGAGACCTCTGTTATGAATATAGTGTTAGCTCTATTCAATATGAACCCGTATTGGTGATGTATTACGGTCACAAAATCGTTTCTGGCCTTACGACGAGAAAAACCAAAAACTGAAGTGGAACAAATAACGAGGACTTTATGATTTTGATGTGTTCTAGCTTTTATAGGTCTCTGTGAGTTTTTTTCCATCATAATTTTTCTGAGATCTGCTACAAAATACACTGTTCAAATATGTTAAAATAACATGCCTAGAATTAACACAACGTTCTCCATCCAACCATGAAAGAAAATTTCGAAAAAATTTACTCCGATTTCGGACTGTCGCCACCTTAAAAAAGAAACTCTCATGAATAGAAAAATAAGAGAACAAAAAGTGCATCAAGCAACAATAGCTATAAAACAAAAAAAAGAAAAAAAAACATCTTAATTCAAACAGAAAGAAAAAAAGAAGAAACTGGTGTGCGCGACGTTGATTGAAGAAAATATGTATTTATTTCAATACTTTCCTTTTTCTTTGGTCATATTTTGCACTTTGATTCTACTAATAAGAAACTTTTGCTTTAGCCTTTATGGGACAAATATTAACATCGAGTAATAAAGCAAAAAATGATTTTTCACTTGATCAATTGTTAACTACAACAAACAATGAAAATAAAGAAAGTATAACACTTATTTGGTTTGATCCAAATATTGGATCAAGCGAAGATACTGAAAAAACAAAACAAACATTGCGTCTTATTAATGATTATGTTATTTTTGCTACTGACCTCGAACAATGTATTACATTTATTCAATCAATTAATAAAGAAAAAATCTTTTTAATTACATCAGGAGCAAAAGCATCAGAAATTTTATCTCGAGTTTCTTCTTTTGATCAAATTGATTCAATTTTTATCTTTTGTATAAGAAAAAATCGATATGAATATTTATTAAATGACTTCAAAAAAGTGATTGGAATTTATATTAACCTTGGTGATTTATGTAAATCAATAAAAGAACAAATTGATCTTGCCAACAGACAAATACAAACATTTTCTTTTTTTGATCAACATCAAAAGTCAACTAAAGATTTATCGAAAGAATCAGCAGAATTTCTTTGGTTTCAATTATTCAATTATGTTATTGCGCAGCTTCCACGAAATCAACAAGCTAAACAACAAATGATTCAAATATGTGAAGACTATTATCGTGGAAATACAAAAGAAATAGAATTAATTCATGAATTTGAAAATAATTATCGATCAAAAGATGCAATTCTTTGGTATTCAAAACAATCATTTGTTTATAAATTAATAAATAAAGCATTGAGAACAGAAGATATTGATTTATTATATACATTTCGATTTTTTATTGGAGATCTTTCTGACAATCTTCAACATGAACATGAAAAGATTTTATTATCAAAAGAAAAAAACTTAAATGTTTATCGAGGAGTTAAACTTGGCAAAGAAGAATTTATTAAACTAAAAGAAAATCAAGGCAAACTTATTTCAACAAATGGATATTTATCAACTAGTCGACGAAGATCATTAGCATTAAGTTTTGCACTAAAACCAACAGAAAGAATTGATGTTGTTTCTGTTCTTTTCCATATTCAATGCGATATTGAACAAATTGATAAAAGTATTATTCTTGCTGATATTTGTAAATTTAGTGCATATCCGAAAGAAGAAGAAGTCTTATTTGATTTAAATGCTTGTTTTCAAATTGAATCTATTGAAGAAACTGAATCATTACAAATAATTAAAATGAATCTTTCGAATGAAGGTCAAAAAATTACTAAAGATTTTATTGAATTAACACAAAAAGAAACAGAAGAAATAAGTGTTTCGATTGTTTTTGGACGATTACTGTGTGATTTAGGTGAATATGATAAATCACAAAAATATTTTCAACAATTATTCAATGATTCAAATGGTGAAGATCTTGCATGGATTGAATTTAACATCGGTCGAGCTCTTGATTATAAAGGTGAATGGAATGAAGCTCGAGAAAATTATGATCGTGCATATAATCGAATGATGAAGAATAAACCAGCGCGAATCAAAGATTCTGCTCGTGTTCTCAACAACATTGGTGTTATTCTCGATAATCAAGGAAAATATGATGAAGCTCTCGATTATTATCAACAAGCATTGAAAATTCGAGAAGAATTTTATCCATCTGGTCATGTCGATATTGCTGCAAGTCTCAACAACATTGGTCTTATTCTCTCCGATCAAGAAAATTACGATGAAGCGCTCGGTTATCATCAGCGAGCACTACAAATTCGGAAGAAATTTTATCCAGCTGATCATGTCGACATTGCTGCAAGCCTCTACAACATTGGTAACATTCTTTCCGATCAAGGAAAGTATGATGAAGCTCTGGATTATTATCAACAAGCATTGAATATTAGACAGAAATTTTATCCATCTGGCCATGTTGATATTGCTCATAGTCTCAATAATATCGGTCTTATTCTCTCCGCTCGAGGAAAGAATGATGAAGCTCTTAATTATCATCAACGAGCATTGAAAATTAGAGAGAAATTTTGTCCTTGTGGTCATATCGATATTGCTCAAAGCCTCTACAGCATTGGAAATATTCTATCTGATGAAGAAAAGTACGATAAGGCTCTCGATTATTATCAACGAGCATTAGAAATTCAACAGAAATTTTATCCATCTGGTCATGTTGATATTGCGACAATCCTCAACAACATTGGTAAAATTCTCTATAATCAAAGAAGGTACGATGAATCTCTCGATTATCATCAACAAGCATTGAAAATTCGAGAGAAATTTCATCCATCTGGTCATGTTGATATTGCCTCCAGCTTGAATAATATTGGACTTTGTTATGAAAATCAGAACAAACGAAAGGTAGCACTTGACTACTATCAGCGTGCATTGGCTATATATGAGAAATTTCTTCCTGTTGATCATCCACGTCGTCAGGGAATCGAGCAAAAAATTCGTCAGCTTACTAGAAAAAATTAAACCTCACTAATTGTCACAGTAAAGAACCGAATTATAAATAACCTTCTCACGATTTTGTTTTTGTGTTCACACGTTTGTTTGTAATTCATAATATTGGATATTCATGGTATCGTAGTTTTGAACAGTTTTAAAATTCGACATTGAATTTCATTCAAAGTTTTAAGCCTCATTCGTTGTGAATTGAAGGAAATGTCCTTCGAATAGAATCAATTTTTCTGAAATGAAGAAATCTTCGAAAAAGCTTAGATAAGTTTTTCAATATGAAATTTATTATGGATTCTTTATAAGAAGAATTTAAGAAACATCAGAAAAATGTAATTTCTGAGAATAGTTTTAAAAGCTTCTGTATTAATGAGAAGAACATTGTGTGAAATAGAAAAATGAACGTTGACTTGTTTTTTAATTGATTATCAAATAAGTTTTGAAGATCTGTCTAAACATTATCTTCGATGCATATTGTCTTAGTCGGGTTTTTCTGGAAATAAAACTAGGGTGTGGCTCTGTTATTCTCCAACACCCACATATGACATTAACACGGACACCCGCTGCCACACTCTTATTTAAACTGACTGCTACAGCATGTGTAGATCTTGCCTTGTTTGTGCTGAAAGTGCTCGCATTTATTATTGTGTAATCATCAATAATACTTGAAGATGAAATGTTTCTTGCGTGTTGGAAAGACAATCGAACATTCCACCTACCGAAGAATGTTATTGTACGTGCAATGATATACGGTTGTTGTTCTTTTTTCATTGACCAGTGAGGTTGTATATCCCACTGATAGGTAGCTATCAGATGTCTAGAAGAGTATACCACTGCTGCAAGTAGCAGCGAAACTCCATGAATGTGAATGACGCGTCTGGCAGACTAAGTGTGTTTTGAGTTATTAAATCTCTAAGGTCTGTACTTTAAGACGAAAAGATAGCACTTCAAGAACAGTGAAATGGAGCCGCTCGTGGAGACTAACAGTCTCATCAATCGGTCGCTGTGTAGATGTTAGTGACGTACTGGCTTTTCTTTCGAACTGCGCAGTCAGACTATCTCTTTTTCAATATTTTTGTTGCACAAATTTATGATGTGCCTCTCCGTCCAAGTCATACCGTTAGAAGAGCAACTTTTCGTAGTTAAAATGAGCTTTATTGAAAATTCAAGCAAAACATAGATCAGAAAAATATGATCAAAGCATGAAAAATGTTTTTCACATCATGGTATATGCTGCGTCGACCGCACCTGATTTCTGATCATTTCCACCTGATTTTCTGGCTCGTCAATAACAGTAACCATTGTAATAAAACAATGTTCCTTTAGGACAATATTTTGGCAAACATCGTACACACACTGGATGTGATGCCGGACAACAATAACCATTGCCACAATTGGTGAAACATTGTTGACCGTCGACAATCTCTAAATGAAAAACTGCTATCAGAAGAAGAACAGCAACAACAGCCATTTTAGCTCCATGTTGGACCATCTTTAAAACGATTCGAATGGTCGAATATAACGATGACAAGATTTGTTTTTTGTCTTACCGCATGGCATTTCTATTTATACCAACCGGTGAAAGGAACTAGAATCCCACGTTCTCTTTTACAACACATGCTATTTATCATCAGCTTCACAAAATATCTCGAGAGATATGTGATATTTGCTGGTAGCACTTGACATCTTTGGTGAGCAAGCATAAAATAAACATCAATATAAGAGCTATAGAGTAGACACAGCTTGGGAAAATAGTGTGACATCGTCTTTCCTCGAAAAGAAATGGTGAACGCTTACGAGAGTCATCATAAAGAGCAATAAAGCTATACATAGCAAGGAAGTGAAAGCATCTGACAAGTTGGATAAAATTTGTTTTTGTTTCCGTTTTGAAATATTGGTATACGATTTAGTATAGTACCGTCAAAAAAATCCTTCTTTGGTTGATCTTTGAGGTCTGTTTTTCCGAAATGTCGAAGCATGCATGAGAAATGAACATAGTGCAAGTTCTTTCAACAAAGGATGAGTGGGTGTGGGTGTGGCTGCGAGACGACAGAATATGTACAACAACATCACCCACACTCCACGCCCCCACACCCAAAAAACTACTTATAAAATCTCTCTGAAGAAAAATTCAATACAAACCACAGTTACTACAATTGAACGTTTCAGTATATTTTTTTTCAAACATTGTCTCATCTAACTATACATAACTTCATACCGCGTTTTAATTTTTCGTCTTTATAACATAATACGTCAATTCAAAATAATGTCAGCGTTCACTTTTTCAATAAAAATATTTGTGAATTTAAATAAATAAATAAAAGTTCCGAATGTGATAAGAAAAACTAAGTAGTATGTATATGCATGAAATCGTATAGAATATCAGTGGATAGAGAGTTAAAACAGACTATAAAATCACGATTTATCGCAAAAAACGCGAAAATAATCGAGAAAAATCGGCGATTTTATCGCGATTTAGCGCACGATTATCGTTTCGATAAATCGCGATTAATCCCCAATTTCTTACCGATTTTAAGGACATGAGGAGAGCGAATTTCTTTCATTGTTTTTTGGAGACAAATTTTTAATGTTGATTTCTGAATGACACAACTATCCTTCAATATTATGTTAAAAAATACTGCAGATTCAGTTAAGATGTTGATTATCTATTCATTTATCAAAATGATGTGTCAAATTCTATATGGACTAAATTGTTGGATATTTATGATTGTTCTGAAACATGATGATAAAAAATGCTTATTGATGAATTTCTAAGTTCATCAATGGTGTAGAAAAAGTAACATTTTCGGATACAATTTAAAAATATGAACAAATTAAATACTCAGTATAATTCATTGTTCAGTATTATATAAAAATTATCAGTATAAGACTAGTTCTGCGTTAAACAGCACCTTAAATTATGATTACCAGTTAGTAGTCGTCCTGCAACAGCTGATACAAAGTATGCAAAACAGGTGAACATCACTAATAGAACCATACAATTAAAATGTGTTTCAAATCGAAGTTCTAACTATATTCATTAGATATTATACAGTTATTTAGCGTTATATGTTTACTATGCACTACAGACATAAAGAGCTTCCTGAAGTTCTTTCTGCTCCAATAGAACTAAAAACATAACGAATGGTAAATAATATAATTGTTTCATCAGATTTCGCAGACCTTTTGTCTAAATTTTAATTTATTATCGGGTAGAGCATGTCATCAATCAACTTTGCTGTATGCGCAAAGATGCGTATTTAAGCCCTTACCGATATACAACGTCTCGAGTATAACGTTCTATGCAGACCTATTCAAAGTGACTTGTGTAATGAGTAATCACTGAATTTCTCAACAAAATCTCGTAGTCCTCTTCAGGTCACTTTAAAAGTTGAATTTCGAGTTTCAACTTGAAACTTTCCATAAATAATGTTCTTAATGTGACTAGTTTGTTGCTTCTATCGTGAGACACGCACATTCAAACTTCTGTCGGATGAGAAAGAAAATGATGTACGTATATTCGTATGTCACGATAGAAACAACGAAAAAAGCTGACATTTTCAGAAGGAACTAAGTAGTTCTTTTAAGAAAACTATGTGTGCAAAGCTTCAAATCAAAACTCAAAAGTCAGTTTTCAATTTGACTGGATGAGGATTGCGAGACTTTGTTGAAAAGTGCAGTAAAAATTCTATTTTGCAAAAATCTTACTAGCAAAAGAGGCTAGAGAAGCATAATTATGCAAAATATCAAGTTATGAGCTACAGTAATTGAAGGGATTGCGCCCAGGCTCCTTTTTCTGTCTATTGTTTCCCACACTTATACTCTATAGTGAATAGAGAAAGAAGAGAACGGCAAATTCAAATCGAGAGAGCTACTGATTATTGTTGTACTCTAATGTGAAGCAAAGCCAAGAAGACGTGAGACACTGGCAAGTGTATGAGAAAAGTCAAAACTCAAGGGCACGAAGTGTAAGAAGATGTCGAAACATCAATAAATATATTGAAATATGACCACGATTGGAAAATATGAAAAAAATTGCCGTTTCTCGTTTGTATTAAAGTATTTATTTGTTCGTGTCGATCATTGTCGATTCCCAAACCATACACAGAAGTCATATGTATCAGACGTGTCATTATCCCAATAGTCAGAATCAGTGAGACCTGTTTGGTGTTGTTTGAGCCATTCCGTATCGATTTTTCTGCATTTTTGACAAATTCTCAAGCTACGTAATGCTTTCATGCGCTTGAAAATGGTATCTGTTATGATGCTGCGTGACTTCAAGTGCAGTGTCAAATGTTCGCACGTTCCACTGAAAACACGGATGAGAGAATGAACTTCGCGTATTCTTACATAACGTTGATAGCTTCGAAAACGATAATCTGGCCTCAAAGTCAACGATCGAATCTTATGCCATAATTGTCCACACACCACGTAATTAGTCCATTTGTCTGTGATGTGTTCCAATGTACTAAACTGTGTTGTTAATGCATGCAAGTTAGGCGCATTCTCAAGCAAATGAGCAAACTCTTGCGATGACATTGTCACCTTGTATCCAAGTGACAAATGAATTAATTGTTTCCACGAAAATTGCCAAGCAGCAGGCAGAGTAGGAATGTTGATGATCAAATGAATGACTGCATCACGATTGATTGTCTCAGGGGGCGTTTCGCAGATCTGATCCCAGGTCAGTGTTTTCACATTTGGATACAGGCTCTTATTTGCATTAACGCTATTACTAGAAAATAATGTTGAAAGACTTGTATCAAAGGATTGCGTAGTGATTTTGAATTGTTCAAAGACAAATGGCAGAGAGTATAGACAACCATGTCCAGAATAATGATGTCCATCGCATTGAACATACCAACACTTTTCAAATAAATAGAACGGTGTCGAGAACGATGCTACGATTTGATTCATCTTGTCGACTGTGAAATCATAGCTGTAAAATAAAAAGTAAAATTGAAAAATTTTGAGCATTGGTAATGATGAATTAATGAGTTCTTCCCACTCTTGACCATTCGGTAACGAAAATATAGTTTCCGTATCACACAATGTAAGACTAGTAAGCTGAGATAATTGACGAAGGGAATTTCTCACTATGTCAACATCTCTTTTTCTATAGTGAAAGAGTTTGAGCTGTTTCAGCTGACGTGGCCACTGCAATATGCTATTGTAATGGTTATGATAGCAGTTGTCATGAAAAGTATATTCGAGATATTCGAGTTGTGTAAAATTCTATAGTAGAATCAAAGAAGTTAGCTACTGTTTTATTTAAATAATCGCTGTTCTTGTTTTCTCACCTTCATCCAGTCAGTATGATAACATGAATTCACAACTAACCGTTTGAGTAGCGGAAGATTAATCGTTGGCATGTCTTTACTGCAGAAGGAATCCATTGATAGCGAAACCAGATTGACTAATGAATTTAGCTGTGGTAATAAGAGGTTTGCGTCTTTTTGTTTCATATTAACTAGACAGAGTGATCGTAGTAGAGCGAGATTATCTCCGAGAGAAAATTGTCGACAGAACAGTGCTATCTGTCCCGGCGTGTCAAAATCATTGGAAAGACGTAGCGATTGCCACCGTCGCATGTCATGTTGTCGAGTGACAAAGTCAAATTTAGCTTTACTTACTGATTTGAAATCAAATCTGTAGCAATAATGAAATGTGAGATGTTGGAAGCGAGTGTTGAGCTGTGAAAAAGTATACACAACATCTACATCATTCAAGTAACTAAAAATTTCGATGAAAAGCTCATTCGGTAGTTGTTCGAGCAACTCAGGTTCATGTTTGAAACGTTTGTTCTTGTTCATAATGCGTTCGTATTTGATGTGAACAATCAACTATTCAGTAGTAATCGAGCACGTCTGTAAAAGCACACTTCCTTTGCCTGCTTCGTGCTTCTCTTGTTCTGTTGAATCGGTTGCAAAAAGCTTTGTAAGTCACCAGCTACACTCCTGCAAGGAAGATAATCTGAAATGAATCATTGCTACAAAGTGAAGGTTCACGGTGGCGGGAATTTCCAAACTGTATTCGATTGTTTTCTTTCTTCTAATATGTACAGTGGTGTAGATCCGCAAAATGCACCTTTTTTTAATTTTATCACAACGTTTTGTTAGACATGACTCTTAATGAGTGTTGAGGTATAGAGAGAGAGAAAAGTGAACTAATTATTCCACGGTTGGCCTCAGAGATATCATGTCATGCTGGCTTTGGAATTCCATCACGAACTAGATTTGCATATTTTATTTGCAGATTTCGTGTAGCAACAATATCTTCTACAAAAAAAGTATTTTCTTCAAACACTTACAGTGAACAAAAATGTATTGTCGTTGAAGTCAAAGCAGAAAATAAATCGTATGAAAGCAAGAAAAGAGGAAGACCAATTTTTTTCAATTCTTTTTTCCGTTCTCTTCTTATTTATCATGTTCGCTGATTCATACAAAACATGATTGCCAATGTGAAGCTACTACAATATAATTCGTTATCACGACCGTTCGGATGATTACAAGTATGGGTATACTTCTTCTCTTCGCCTATTACTACCATACATTCACAAATAGGCCCACAGCGTATCCTTCCACAAGATTTCGGACACACAGCAAAGACAATTTAGATGAATTTCGACTGAAACAAAAAATATTTACATAATATGAGTCATATTCTATATTTGTATCTCTATCTGTTCTGTTCTTGTTTCTTATAAAAAAACGTAATGACTTGGTTTTTTCCTATCCCTTTCAGGGCCGAATTTTTTCTCTATTAAAATTGATTCTTTTTATCAGCTTATTGAATCCTATTCAAAACGCTTACGTAAAAGCTTTATGCTAGTCAAAGGAAAAAATTTTCTCGTCTGTTGTGCAAAAACCAGTTCCTAAGTAGAGTATTTTATGTTTGATCGCACTTGCACTTCCATTGTGCTACGATGAGCCTATCTCCTTCGTGCTCCATTAGCAGGCAAATGCATTCCACTATGCAATTGAAAAGCAGATTGTGACGACGCTAGTTTACACTTTGTTGCAAAGGACTTCTTTCAAAATTTATTTACTGAGCGCCAACACAGAGAGACTTAGCTACTGAAACCAAATAATTCAACTATGATAGTTCAGTCTTAGCTAATTGCTTGTAGTAGATAAACGAGTTAGCTATAAATTCATTGAAGAAAAAAAATGAAAGCCGAAGCCCGTTTTTTCTTAGCTTCCGATCAAAGGTGAAATAATATGCCAGAGGAAGTGAGGGAAACTATGACATCATTGTACAGTCATAGAAAGAGAAGTAAATATCTGAGATGGATATATACAGCATTAAGAAAAGATATGTATAACATGACAATAGGAGTACTCTAGGACCTTTACGTACAAGACGTTTTAATACGTAAGTGTAAATGGAATATTTTTCCGAACGAGAAAGTAGGTGATACAACCCTTGTACCACGGTCCTGAAAGGGTTATGCTACTAAACGAAAGAAGAAATGTCTATTTAATCTTCTTAATCACGCTGATTTTGTATAGAATAGATAGAGATTTGTCAAATGAGGAATAACATCTTTCTTCATGCAAGAAACAGCTATTCATATCGTCATGATTATCAGAACCCAAAGTTTCAGAGTTACCCACAGCGAAATATTCAAAATGTCAAGTAAGAAGTGCACTTGAAGCATGTAAAGTCTGTGATGAGACTAAATGTAAAAACTGTGTTGCACAACACTTAATGGCAATAGAAGATAATTTCACGGACATAGATAATAGACGAAGTAAAGCTTCTATTGTGGATGTGTATTACATGACTTGAATGTCTGCAAGTTTCACTGAAGTACACAAAACGAATAACACAGTGCTTGAGTAAATTAAAGAAATCATACGATGAAAATATCTAGCAAATTATTAATTTAATAAAAGTATATGAAAAGCAAGTTGTCTAATAGCTGAGTGTGGGTGTGGGTGTGGGTGTGAGGTGTCGGTGTGTGGATGTTGATGTGATGACAATCTTGTTTTTAATAACATCAACACCCACACCCACACCCTCTTCAATGTGATAAAATTTAATAAAGCGAATATATTTATATTACAATTTTTTTTGTATGTATAACATTTTATTTTTTTTGGATGTGAAAAGAGAATAAGTCCAATATCACAGAGTCAAATTAATATTGATACTGAAATGAAGACGTTCGAACAATAAAAATCTTTTTTTCATTGGGGAAATAGCTAATTTTATTTTACAACTCCAAATTTAGAAAAGAAATAGAACAAACAATTATATGATTTAAGAAGTATTATGATCACAAACGAAGTATAGGCATCGGAATTGATTTTTGAAACTTGGTGCAATCGACTTGTTGTACATTCTTTTTATTATATCAGGTATGTGATAATATAACTATGTACAAATGTCAAAATGAAATAAGTCGTTTACCAAGTGAGGAAGATTGAAACTGATAATATTTTATTGCTAATTTTGTCATTTTAGGTTCGGTATATAGTTGCAATAGCATTTTCTGGTTATGGTCTTTATAAAATAAAACGTAAAGAGAAATAAATGATGTTTTTCGGAAATTGAGAAAATGAATTTTTATCGATAAAATAAAGACGTAAATAAAATGATAATTACCATTAAAAAAGATAAAAACGATAATTTTCTCCTTAGAAATGAAAATAAATAATGTAATATTCTTGTTTTACAAAATTGAAGAAGTAAATAAAGAGTATTCAGAAAAAGTGAGCATGATCTCAGTATAAATCCATGTGTACAAATCGGACTCAAATGATATAGTTTTCGAATCACGTTTTCCTTTACATTGAAGCAACTTGTAAATGAATATATTTAAGTCTGTTTAGTAGCATGTAAATCTAAATAAAAAGACAAAGTTACTATTGCATTTCGTAAACTATTTGTTTCGCAGACTTAGTTGTTTCTGAGAGTTTAAAATTTTATCATGCTCTTTTTGATATAGTTTTTAGAAATTGTTGACATATATGCATTCTTTTTTATTTCAATTCAAGCCAAATCAGTAATGTTCTTATGTATTCTTTGTCAAATAGCTAAACATCTGAGATTTTTCGATGAGCTCTTGATTGAAGTTTTTATTTTTAATAATTGAGAATTTTTTGACATGTTTTTTATTTGCTTGAAGTGAAAATTTAGAAAAATTGAACTTATCTTTTTTTCCCTCTACTAAAATTTGTCGTTATTATAACATTCAGATATATAGATCGATAGTTTCTATTTTGTACTATTACTTAGATACAAAAAGAATATGTACAAGCATCAGTTAGTTCAAACAAAAAACATAAAAGGATATTTAATTCATCTTTATGTTTTTCATTCATGAGAAACTATGAAAAGAATGTTTGACAATTCTTTTTTTATTTCTACATTCGTATACAGTCTTTTCTATTATGTAATTTTTACACGTATATATTTATTAAATTGCATCGTTTAAACAAGCTGATTTTCTTCATTGATATATGTTATATTGCAGATTACAATACAATAATATTAAGTCAAACGAAAAATGACCAAACGATGTACAGCTTGATTACGTTATTTTCGATAGTTTTGTTTAGTTCGCTGTATTTCTGCTAAATCTAGGAAGTTTCTTATTTTGAGATGCTTAGATAGAGCATTAATTACTCTATGAAACTATATAGCTTTCATTTTATTTAGTTTCCATCTTGTCCAAAAATTTGTTAAATTTCGAAAAGCAACCTACTTTGATTTTCTTTCTCAGCAGTTTTGACATCATTGCTGTGTTGATTTCCTTGATAACTATTACATACCCAAGTACTGAAATGTTCCTATGTTTATACAGTTAAATAGAACATTAGTTTCTCTATCGAACCATATATTTTTCATTAGACCCATTGCTCAGCTGTATCACAAATCCGATGATTTCTTGACACATTTTCACGTGTGACCTTTTTCCAAACACTTGTCTTCTTTTTTTTTTTCGTGGGAGTATTTTGGCTGTCCCAGCATCGAATTTCTTTTTCATTCATATAAGGCTGGATAGACCATTGATTTTTGTATCAATTCATATAATAATGTTCTAATTTATATGAGATCTTACAGAATAGTTTTTGGAAAAGCACGAGAAACTTGGTTTTTCATGAACGCTAAAAACGAGCTAATTTCACCAGTAAATTTCAATTATCTCCCCAAATTCAAATCCGATTTGTTTGATATTTTGTACACGTTTAAGTTTGATAGTTCTCTTCCAGCTAGAAGGATCTTCACAGTTAAAGAATGTTGCATCAGCGAAATATGATCCTGAAAAAGTTTAATTTCACCGATTCTCGAAATATATCAAATTTTTGGTTAGGGTGAAAGATAAACAAAATGCAAACTATATTGTTCGACAGATTAACCAATGCTCTATCCAATCGTATCAAAATAAGGTACCTGCTAGGTTTTGCAGAAATACAGCAAACTGAACAAAACTATCAAAAATAACGTAATCATGCTGTATATTCTGCTCGGTATTGTGTTCGGGTTACTCTTGCTTACAATGCAATCAAATGAATCGCAGTCAATAAATTTGCACGGTTTCTTCAGCTTTTGGGGCAATGTTCTGAAAGTATTGTATATTATGATGAGGTTGCTTCTGCTGTGCAACGAATTCGGCAGGTAAGTTTGCTAGAATTTTTATTAAATTAGAAAGAGAATTTTATAGATTGAATCAATTATGGCACCAATTCAGTTCTATCTGAATCAAGTTTTCGATGAAACAAAATATGTTGTAGATACAATAGCTAAAAAATATCTTGAAAAGGCGACTGATGACGTACATCATCTTGTTCCGGCCCAATTCAATCCTGACGGAAACTGCTTATACAATTCAATTATTCTTTTGATGAATAATCCAACTGTGACGACGGATGAATTGCGTGGTATATTGATTTATCTTTTATTTAATATCATTGTACAATCTGTTTTCACATAATTTTTAGTTCGAACAATCATTGAACTTATGACAAATGAAGCTTATTATGGAAGCAGATATTCACAATTCGTCGAATCTGTCACGTTTGCCATCAAAGCCATCTGCAAAAATAAGACATTTTCTGAATTGTTCGAAATTAGTGCATTATGCATACAATGTACTTAGATGTAATATACGAAGTATCTATCCAAAAAATGATTTTCGAGAACGCTTGGCAATTGCTAATAGCGTCTTTACGCCTGCTCCACCTATCACTACCAATTATGGCATCATAATTTTATGGTCTCACGTCTGGAATGAGACAGACGCACGAGCGGCAAATAACAATGTATGGAGTCCTAATCATTTTGTTTCTCTTATGTCATCATTTATGTATGATGAATCTGATCATAGCAATATGTCAACATCAACTATTGTGGTAGGTGATATATTTGCACACACGAATTAGAGAAATTTTTGAATTTATTTAGACACCTGAAAAGAAAACGTTTAAGAACAATACCCCTACTCGAATATGAAGTCCTGAATTCGAATCTTCTCCTAGCAGGCGTCTACGTATTGATAATAACATGGGAGTTGACTTCATACAATCAAACAGTTCAGATTCAATACAACAACGTCAAAGTGACACAGAAGAACAATGTCAAATTCGACTTGAAAAACAAAAAAAGCGAGATCAATTGAGCTGAGCGGTCGAAACAGGAGAACACCCGCAAAATTCGTCTTGAAAAGTTAAAAGAGCAGAATCCATCCAGTCGAGCAAATGAATCAGAAGAACAACGTCAAATTCGACTTGAAAAGCAAAGAAAATGTAGCCAAGCGATTCAAGCTAAAAAGAAACTTGAAAAACGCACATCTAACAAAATTTGTATTCAAAGGCAAAATACCGAGATGCAATTTAGTGAAACAGAGGAAGATGCATCATGCGATAATAACAGCATAAATTATCTTATACAAAGCAAAGATGTCAAAAAGAAAAAGAAGGATTCAAATCGGCCTGCTTGGCCTGAATCGATTTCTCGTGAATTAAAAGTGACCTTCTTGCAACAATTTCTCCGACAGATGTCCATGTCAATACTGGTCAAAGCTACTTGTGCAGTTTGCAACATCCGTACTCCAGTGAAAAAGTCGAAAAAAGTAGCAGTCTCAAAAGTTCCGAATATTCATTTACTCAAAGTTTCTGGCGAACTGAAAGATTTAATGCTAAGCGCCCAGTCATCCATTCCACAACATTCAAGGACAAATATTGGGATCTCTATGAATAGTCATAATATAGAGATGACTGGACATGTTCAAAGTAATATAAGATTGCCGAAATTTGAGAGCTTATATAGAATCTTTAACTACTCTAGGTTCGTCAACTTTCCATTCATCATCTTTCTATTATGATAACGGTATTATCTTATATGCCAATGGCTTCTTTCAACAAAACAAGATGAATACGTGTACACTTTGCCAAAAATGTTACATTGCTCTGTCGAAGGGACAGATTTCTGAATTCCCAACTGCTAACAATATGTGGTTAGGTGACGTACCTTCTGAATTACAAGGATTGACAATTCCAGAAGATAAAACTGATATCACTTTATCGTCACAACAGTTGTATAATAAAACTTCATTCGCCCTCCCATTCAATTACAACTGCCTAAACAGCATTGAAAGGCAACTGCATTACCTTTCTTCAAAATGTACCAAATATCATTAATAGTTTACCACTTACACTTGATGATTTATGTGATACACTTAAAGTGATTTTCATCGGAGCTCACCCTCCATAAAACATTCATCTCAAAAAAGTTCTTACAGTATGCAAGAAGAAAATTATTCAGGCATTACATTGGCTGGGTGTGGGTGTGGGTAATGCAATAATTCCTACACCCACACTCCGCATCCACACTCACACCTACACCTCACACCCTACATGACATTGACACTGCTACCATTCTGTTGCTGTTGATATGATCTCGAGTAAAGTCAATTAATCATATGACAATGATATACTTCAAGGCTAGGTCATATGATTGCAGATTTGAATGAAATCTACTCATATTCAACATAAACGAATTTGTTTGTTTCTTTTCTGATGCCATATAGAAAAAGATGTTTATAGTTCTTTTTCTACCGACGCAAACAGTATTTGATCAAAACGAAAAAAAAGGATTTTTTTTGTTAGTAACAAACATATTACTTGTTTCTTGCTGTCAACGCCTTGTGTAATAGTATTTGCAACATGACGCATATTTGTAGTTATATTTTTCGTTTATTTCTTTACGATGAAAGTCATTTCATTGAAAACAAATCATTTTCCAACTCACAGAAATCAACTGACGAAAAATTAAAATCTTATAATCAAAAGTCAATCCTTCCTTTATTTATTTTTGCAAATAGAGAAATAATTTAATTGGTTTTTATTATATTTATAAAAACAATAAAGATATAATGTTCAAAATGCTTGGCCTTTGTCATTGTGATATAAGAAATCTTTTAATCTATACTAATAGTAAATTCAATATCTTTTACAGCTATAATATTTATTGAATCGTTAGTATATCCAAAAATAAATTTTAGATCAATATAATCGGTTCCAGGAATTGAATCTTTACAATATGACCAATAACAAAAATCCAATGAGCTTGAAAAAATTCTGTTACAGGAAGATGATATTACTAAAATAAACGAATAACAAAATTCAAATATCGGACAAAGATGCTTCTCAAAATCTACAAATAATTCTAAGAATTTGAACTTATTATACTGTATTTTTCTCAAATACATGGTATATGAAAAACTTAAGTAGATACATGAAGTGTGCCGTCAAAATGATGTATCCACTTCTTCTTTAAAAAAATTATTGAAAACTTATCCAAATATGTAAAAAAGAAAGTTTTTTTTTTGTCTGTTTTTTGTTTATTGTCCACTGATTGGTCTCAATTCAAATGACGTATAGTATAGCAAAATATATTGCTGTGTTCGTTGTCATTTCTAGAATCTATTAAGTTCTCGTTATTGGATTGATGAAAAATGAATGGATATTTATAATTATTTTTCAATTAGATAGCAGATTTAATTATATTAAAAACAAAAATCAACTTACTTTTACTAATATTATTTACGTCAATAATAGCTCGTTTTTGATTCAATTGAATTATTTGAATCATTAAATTTTCTTGTCCATGGAAGAGAAAAGATAAACAATAGCTAAATGATTGATAAGAACTATAAAGTCTTGCATCTGTTGTACTTATACGTTGAAACATAGTTGAATTACTTTTACCCATAAAATAAGAATCTTTGACTTCAATTATTCCTGATGTAATATTCCAGTGATTTGAACCTTGTTTACTATCCCCATTGTTAATAAATGTCTTATTTCGAGCATCAGTACCATTAGGTAAAATTGTATTATAAACAAATAAAGCTTGACTTATTTGTTCATCAGTTATAGTCGATTGACTTAAATTTGCTCGAATTAATTGCATATTTTCTACAGATGCTCCTGTAAAATCAGCTTTTTGTAATTCTACATTGTTAAATTTGACTCTAGATAATTTTGTATGAGAAAAATTAACTCCAGTTAATATTGAATTAGAAAAATCGGATGCATCTAAATTAGAATTAGAAAATGTAGCATTTACTAATGAAACACTTCGTAAAACAATTTTCGATAAGTTTAAACCACCACTAAAATTGACTTGATCTAAAACTACACCTTCTAAATTTTTTTCGTTTTCATTTGTTGTATGTGTATCAAATATACTTGTATAACGTCGTAAAATGGTAGCATCATACAAAAATTGTATAACTGATCTTTTTCTGTCCAAATTAAGTTGTCGTAAAATAGTGGATGTTAATGCACGTGTTACTATATATTGTTGTCCTTCAAATTTAATTGGACTATATAGAATGACATCACCCATATTTTTAACATAATTACTAAAGATAGTTTCGTTGGCTAGATAACGAGCTTGTTGTTCATCACTATCACGTTGTAATTGACTAATGTATAAGTCATTTTCTCGATTCTTTCTGCTCATATCCATGTCATTCTTTTGTACCAAAATAGCTAGAATAGCAATTGCTGCCGGTATAAGAAGTACAAATAACATTTCTAGTCCATCTTTCAAAGTAAAATGATGAAAACCATGCCATGTTTTATTCTTTGGAAGTTCATCTCGTATAGTTTGAACATATCTATCAGATTGATCAAATATTCGTTTTCTATGCATTTTGATACGCACGTTACAGTTATATATCTATTAGTGAAAAATACTATTTTCTTTTAATATCTCTAATTACAGTTATAATTATCACGAGATCTTTTTTCTTTTATATTTTTAGAAATGTTCGATAAAATGTATTCTTTCTAGTATAGTACAGGGCAAATCAACTCGATGGGGTCATGAAATAAGTCATTCGATAAAAACTATTCTCAATTTCATTTATTCGTAAAAGAAAAGTTAGAAAAATATTTTTTAAATCGAATTGAAGTTAAACATAATATAACACACTTTGATCAACTAAAATCACTATTTAAAATGCAATATTTTATTTTTTCTCAAATTTTACTTGAAATAATTTGTGTCCATATAAAATTCAAATATATGTAAGTTAATATTTTAGATCAAATTGAAGATATCAAACGTTGGAGTTATATATAATAACATGCCACAATTCAGTCGACTCAGCTGATCGGTTTGGAAATTGAAAGTCTAGAGATCAATATTCTATGTATCGATTTCTCTTCTATTCTTTTTAAAAAATTCTGTAAAGACCTTGTCAAGAAATCTGATTCTATCTCTCTAAGGAAACCTAACAAGATCCTACAAGAAATAATAATCAAAACTTTTCTTAATTATGAATCGTGGAAATTCTGAAAGGATTCATATTTAGAAACAATGGGAAACTGTTGAGAATGCTTCTAAGACCTTGTTCCGATTCCTGCCAAAATCTTTAATATTTCGTAGCTACACATTTCTTGTAGAGTCTTGCACTTTCCTCAGAAAAAACGAACAAATCCATTCACGACTCTTATCAGAGCTGTCAAGGATCTATTATAGTATGAAAACATTTGTATTTTTTCATTTGGTTGTGTCCATGGAATCTCGTCAGTTTCATCCGATGACTATGTCCAAATTCTGTGAAACTTTCAGAGTTTGTAAAGCTTTCTATACTCATCATTTTGGCTATAAAACTTTTACATTTAGAGTCTCTTTTTCAAAGAGATACAGGTCAAATACTATTGATGTATTTTGTAATAAATTCAAGTCACATTCTTATCTCAAAATGATCATAACCCATTATTAGCCATTCAGATTTCAAAACCACTTACATATTCAGGTTCCTCTTGAAAAAGAGCACTAGTTTTTTTTAGGAATCTAAAATTTTTTTACGCACACTAGAGGAAAAGTGTACGAAAAAGTTGATCAGAGTTGGAATTAACGAGAATGGTGGTCTTGCCAGTTCGATTAGTGTAGATTATGTCCTTTGGTTTGTTATGCATAAATAAAAGCAATGCATCTTTCTCGAAAAGAAGGAAGTAGTGCTATATTATTTAGTTAAATTAGAAATCTACTTATATTACAGTCGAACATTGAATAATTTCTTACCAAAATGATCAATTCGCCATGTTCTTACAAATCTCAGTGAATTTCGAAATGATTAACAAACTGTCTGATTAGATCTCACGAATATGTTTACTAGGATTTATGAAAAATTGTAACCTAAAAAACTAATTAGTGGATGCAAAATACATAAAATACATCAATAGTATTTGATCTGTATCCGTTTGGAAAGAGACTCCAAATGTAAATGTTTTATAACCAAAATGATCAGTGCAAAAAGCTTTACAAACCTTGAAAGTTTCACTGAATTCGGACATGGTCATAAGATGAAACTGGCAAAATCTCATGGATGCTCCCCGCTTGAATTATTATTTTATTACAGTTATAAATTATTGCTCGATATCACTCATTATTCTAAAAAATAAACTAATAAGATATCAAAACAATAAAATAAGAAGAAACAGTAGAAGCTCGAATAGTGTTAAAATAATAGAAAAAAAAAGAAATGATCGCGTTGCAATCGTCCCCCAATAGATTGAAATCTGAATATCAGTTACCTGACAAGATCCTTCGAGTAAAGATAAAAATCATGATTAAAATTACTGTTGCTTTTATTTAGTGAATATTGATCGATATTACAAACTTATATCATTTTTAATCCCCTGTAAATCAGTATGTCTAATTTGTAAAGATTAAAGAATAAAAATGTTTTGACCTTTTCAAATCCAATAGTTACTTGATATTTTGATATATTTCTCAATAAGACAATTCTAAGACACAATACTTATGGATGTTCAAAATGCGCATCTAAATCAAAACCTTTTGTCTTGTATGATGTACTAATAACATCAATGAGAACGACGAAAGGACAAAGATAATTCAAGAAAAGCTTCGACAATCAACTTATCATTTAGAATTATTTAACAACAAACAAGATTGTATGTATTACATACACTGAAAACATGAAAACAGAAAAAGTGGTTATTCGTTATTATAATCAATGCATTGGAAGAAATTTCAACAGAGATTTTTGATAGGTCTCGACTAGTATCTATTCATATTCTTTCGATGATAAAACAAATGACGATTATCATTGGAAAGTGACACAAAACTAGGAAAAACTAGGTTCAACTGATTATTAAATTTCGTTGATTTTTTGCGAATACACTGAGCAAAAATCAGCACAACTACGAAATCTATTTAGAATTTTTGAAGGGTGTGAGTGAGTGGATGTGAGCGTTGCTATCCTCTTCACTCGTACTTTAGATTCACACTCACATCCTTCTATTTCGAATCAAATAAATTGTAAGTACTTTATATGAATTAAAGATCTATAAGCTTGATCATTTCAAATAGATAAAGTTTCAATTTTCGAAATGTTACCAGGTGAAATGATATTACTCACATGTCAATATCTTCGTTATGCTGAAATTTTCTAGTCATTTTCCAATCTCAATTCTTGTCTTACTTCGACAATAACTGACTTCTCTGTCATTACGTAAATCTTGAGAATGTTACATATAAAGAGTTTGACTTTGTTGCAATGCAGGTTCTTCCTCAAATTAGTCTTTCAATACAATCGTTTGTGTTCAATGGATTATGGGGAAAATATCATGTTCAATAAAGTAGATTCAACATACTTTCGTTGAAAATTATCTTAAATATTACCACGATTGCTTAAATTGACCCTTAGGAATTTCATCGTTTGATATTAGAAATCTTTGAAATGCACACGAAGAAGGACCACTAGAAAAAATCATTGCAGTTAGCAATAATCGACTGAAGTTTGTATTATTCGATTATTATTCAATCAGCTTTATTTTGATTGCAACTAGAAATGTCGAAGTAGGGTGTGGGTGTGTGGTGTTCATGAACCTCTGCTTCACATTCCACACCCACATTCACGCTCGGATCAATCCTACAATATATAGTTGATCAAGCAGGAAGAACAATCGCTTCTTTAAAACTATTTAATTAAATTTGATTCGGCGTCATAAGCTTGTGTGCATTGTGACACATATGAAAGGCTAAGTGTGTACAAATATTGACAGCAGTGATTTACCCTGATCCTTTCGAAAATAAATAATTTTTTTTCTTTACTGCTTATCAGAGTGGCAATTCTTCTTTATACACCGGAGAGCACCACATAAATTTGGATATGCCTCTGCTGTATATACATACGGCTCAACTGCAAAAAAATCATGGGCCCAGATGCTTGTTCGAGTGTGTGTCTGCATCTCATGGAATAACAGGATCAGCACCGAAATCCACAAGGTTGTGTACCACATCCATACCCACCATCAGCTAGGGCTCGACTGTTGTGTCTGTACATACTCAACCAATCGAGTGTAGATGTGATGCACAACTCTGTGAATTCCGCTAATGATGCTGTGTTTCCGGACACACAGACCGAGAGCCGCATTCACTTGAGCCAGCACCTGGACTCATACATTTCTGAAATGGGTCTATACACCTACATCCTCAAGTTGAAGAAACTAAAGAAACATTACATAAAGATCAAATGCAATAACATGAAGTTGGGTGTAGGTGTTGGTGTTGGTGCGTGTGATGCCGGTGTATGGTCGGGGTGTGGGTTGGGGTGCGTGCTTGAGTGTAGAACTATTCAACTCCCATACCCACACTCATACCGGCATCCTCACCCTGCATAGTTTCATATTTTCCTTATCATTTCTCGCTTTATCTCTTCTCGTCTCTCTTTCACTCTCTTCCCATCTCTCACTCGAAGGCACAGCATATTAGATGTGTCTTTTCTTTTGCTGTTCTTTTGAAATTGACATCAGTCGAAAGTACGAATTGAGTACTTATCTCGCAACAATCCTATGACAAGAAAAAAAGTGAAGCATTTGTCTCTTCTTTTCGACAAATGAAGCCACAAATCGTATTTCTCTGGTGTCATCCCCGATCGGTGTCAACAGCGTTTGAGCGCGCATTCATACAAAGAGAAGACTATGTTACGTTGCACGAACCGTTCGGCGAACCTTACTACGTTGGTCCCGAGCGCATGGGCAAGCGCTTTAGTGAGGAAGAATGTGCGCGACATAAATGTGCCACGACGACATATGCTCAAGTCATTGAACAAATCCTAAAAACTGTAAACGAAGCGTCGAACAAAAAAGTATTCATTAAAGATATGGCATCGCAAGTAGTAAGGCCTGACTACAAACTGCATCCGGAGAATCCTACCGCTCTGTCTATCGAATTTATTCAGAAGTGTAAACATACGTTTCTGCTTCGTACACCGGAAAAAGCCGTCCCCTCCTTATACCGTTGCTGTACTGGAGGCCAATGTGCCCCATTCGACACCTTCGATCCGAATGAGGCCGGCTACGTGGAATTACAAGTCTTATTCACATTCATCACCCAGATAACCGGTTCTCGTCCTTCGCTCGTCGACTCGACCGATCTCATGCGCGATCCAAGTTTGATCATGGCAAAATACTGTGAAGCTATCGAAGATCGATTTGAACCGAGTATGATCGAATGGAAAGAAGAAAAAGAGGAGAAGTTCAGCAGGTTGGGAGGTTGGTCCTACGATGCCGCGCATAGTACCGGATTCAAGGAGATCCAGCGAAATTACAACGACAATAGCAGCCCAAGTTTTCCTCCCGAAGTACAAGATACAATTAAGAAAAATATGCCCTTATACGAAGAACTAAGAGAATTTAAGATTAAAGCATGATTGTTCGTCCGCATTTAGATATATGGCCGTATTTTTCTGTTACACAATGTGCTTGGACACTATTCTTCTTCTCGTGGAGAAGATTACAGAAAAAATAAATTGTTTGTCTCCTGGATACTGAGCGCACAAGACAACGAGAGGACGGAAGGCGAGGAGCAAAAGAAACATGTTTTTTTTTCTATTGATCTTCTTAAAATTTTGATGCTTACGATCGAGTATCCAAGATTTTTCAGATTTCCACTTTGGATTTGAGTCTTTGATTTTTTAACTTTCAAAACGCTTAAAATAAAGCTTCTGACGCATTTTTCAGTAGCAAATAACTCAGAGTGATGACTCAATTTCTGAAAATGTGAAATTCAAAACTTTATGCAGTTTTGGTTTTGAGTTTTGTCATTGCGTTGTTGTATGCGAGCAGCATGATGAGCTATTTTCTAAACATGTATTTATAGGGTGTGGGTGTGGGAGTATGATTGATTACACAACCGCACCCGCATCCTTTCGTATTATTTTTCTTGTCATAAGGTAGTTATACTTTAAAACAAAGGAATTACTCAATGTACCGAAGATTTCGAGATAAAACATGCTAGTAAATCTCAATCTGTAGAACTGTGTTATTGTATGTATGCTAATGAGTTCAACTACACAAAAAGAAACCTATTGAATATAATTACCTTTCTCTTCTGTTTTTTCCGCAAAAGAACCAAATAAACTTATTTGGAAAGTATTGAGTACAGCTGACAGAGTTGAACATGTATAGCAAACAAGATATCCATTACAAATCATCTCCACTTGTTGAATAGTTTTTTTTTGTAAAATTATAAATATTCAATATACCTATCAATTCAATTGTTATGGTTGTTTGATATGGTATTCGACAATCGATAAGGATCAATTATTGGAAAGCGGAAGATGTGGTGAAATAGGGATAATAATATACAATGCAAAAATAATGGCATAAAATATTGATCCATATTTTTCTTCGATAGAAGAGTTCTGAAAGAAATTTTATTACCAAAAGATAGAGCTTTTTCTCCTCTTTCTAATTATATATAACACAAATTTCTACCATGTTTATAAATGAAACACCATAACAAAAAAGAAGAGCACCCTTAAAAACATTTCGCACTTTTCGTGAAATTTAGAAAAAAAGGCAAAAAATGTTGAGGGTGTGGGTGTGGGTGTAGATGAAGAAAATACCACATCCAAACCAACCCACACCCACACCCTTTAACAAGTATTTTTTCGTGGATTCATTATGATCGAAACAGATTTATATAAAGTCATCGTCATGACTCTATGACATGGTTGCTGAAGAAGAATTTTCGTCGATGTTCACAGAATAATTATCGTTCAATGTCTTTGATTACGATTTAGAAAAGAGGATATACTGTAAAAAAGAGTAAGAATCGCATACATAACATGTGAACCGAAATTGATCACCGCAAGAAAGTTGTATTTATTGTATAAGATATCTAATGCTAATCCTATGCTTCCGGGATACAGGAAGGTTTCCAATTTGTCCATTCGTGATTGAAGATAGTAAATAATAATACCACTTAAAATCAAAGATATAATGTAGAGAACAATATCAAGAAGCAACAGTGAATGAAAAATGAAGGGTATGTTTTGTAAGCACAGAATAACCGTAATCTTAGTAATGATGTGAATAACATTTGTTATGTACAAATAATATTTAGGTTTGGCGTAAGAATGCTGGAAAAAAATGTATATCAACCGATGCCAATAATATCCTTGTCGAGATGGCCATTCAATAGCCCAGCATGATCTTTGTGGCTAAAATCATAGTAAAATAATAGATGATGTCTGAAATTATTATTATGAGAAAGAGGAACTTACTTGCGCTCCGATCCAGACCCCTATGGCGATAGGTGATTTTTCATCAGCCAAATGATTCAATCGACATATGTAAGTACTTCTGGCCAATCTTCGGGAGCCACTCATCAATAATTCTGGTTTGAAATACCAAGGCTGTTTGATACTACCGAATTTCGAATCAATTATAAATGATGCATTGGACAACTGATTGAATCCATCAATCAAACGAATCATATCCATTTTCGAACTAATACATGAAACACCTAAATGCTCTATATTCGGATACAGGCGTAACAATATTTCAATTATGTAAGTCGTGTTTTTAGTAGAGAGATAAATTTCAAGTGTTCGAATTTGTGTAATTCGTTGGTCTCGGAACTGTTCCGCCAAATCTATTTCTATCTGCTTCTGAATCGATAATTTATGAAGATGAGGCATTCGAGGAAGATATGCTTTTAATAATTGCAAATCTTTTAATGACAGCAGAGTCATCTGTTGTATTTGAGATAAGTCGATCTCCGTTGCGATGATTCTTAGTTGAGTTTCAGGATCAAAAGGCTGCAATTGGAGTACGGAACCAAAAATCAGAGAGAAAAAGCTATCGAATAAGGGCATCGTGATATTGATTTTGGTCACTTGTTTGAAGAATATCCCTTTATCCAATGTAGTCCAAGAACTATGTTGTAGAAACTCACTAGTATTGATGTCAGCAGGAACAAAGTGAGGTACTGTAAATAGAAAATATTGATCATAAGCCACATACCAATGTTTCTCGACAAGCCAAAATGAAGTACAAAAAGATTCGAGAATTTCTGCGGTCAGTGTATTGAGAATTTTTAACTTGAAGTTCAACATAATGAGATTACTCGCCAAAATTTGCCAACGATTTCCATCGGCTAAATCATCGAGACCAGTGGCATACAATTCAAGATGTGTTAGATGAATTAATTTTAGCAATAATTTCTCAAGCTGATCGATCGAAACTGGTGAATCTGTGAGTTATCAAAGAAAATGCAAGATCGACTGTTAATAAAATATTTCAACTCTTATGTTCATTAAAGCGATTGTACTTACCGTGAATTTTTAGGATGAGTCGTTTCAATTTCAAATGAGATGACAATAATTCGTAATCACTATGTGTTCGATCATCGTGGAGAGAAATATTCAGCGATTGTAAATATGGTGTGTGAGAAAGAATTATTCGAAATTCATCGATTGTTACTTCTCCAATTCTCAAATGGTGCATATATGGAAGTATCTCTCTTGGTAAAACTTTGAAGTCGGGAAGATTTAATCGTCTTAATTTAGATATTTTTTCAATCACACCATTCGATACGTAACTATGTGTTTGATGCATCCAATATGAATAGTTATCAATCTGATTTGAACGATAAGTTTTAACAGTCTTCGAGTCATACGTGAATGAATTTAGTCGTTGAAGATGACGTAAATTGGAAAAGATCGAATTCAAAGAATCGAATTCAATATCAATCAACACTAATGATTGAAGTAGACTAAATTGTTCGATCCGAAAATATGACAAAAATAACGCAGATTGACCTGGTGTATCATCAGCATCGGATAGAATCAATGCAATAACTTTTGAAGGACGAATTCGTTGACAAACAAGATCAAAGTTAGACTTGGAAATTGATTTGAAATTAATTTTATATGATGCATACGCAAGTAAAACACTATCAACATGATCGCTAATATTTGAAAATGAAAAGAAAATTTCATGAGCTAAGAAATAATTGAAAATCATGTGTAGAATTTCGACCGGTAGAAAGTCGAAAAAAGAAGCTTTATTCATCATGACCATAAAATTATCAAATGATAGCATGTGTAATTACCAAAAATGAAACATATTTGTCGCAAAGGAAGTAGTCAACTGTGAGAAAAAAAAACATGAATGACTCATGTTTCTATTTTTTCCTACTTAGGCAGAAACAAAAAAACGCTACGACAATGTTATAATGTGTTTTTTTTTTGAAAGCACAAGAAAAAAAAATCGCTTTATAAGTAGTCTACACAACTTGTTGGGAAAAAAGCGTATTGAAATGTGTTTATATTGATGATAATTGGTTTAAATACATTTAACAATCAAAACTTAGAACTCGATCCATTTAAACATTTAAGAAAGTCTGTTCTAGCGCAGTTATGTGAAAAAAAAATTTTTTTTAATATATTTTGGTCGATAGTTGCAACTCGTTTACGGCACATTTCTTTTGTATACCATTGTATTACATCAGAATGTAAATGGGGATGTGTGTGAATGAGGATTTTCTCTTCATTCACATGCACATTATCCCCAACTAGCTTTGTCTGCAAGAGTAAATGAGACATATGTATCTACCCTTATTTTACTAATATCTGGAAGCACAATCAGCAGTGAAAGATACATATATATAGATAATATTGTTGTAAGCTTCAACAGATGGAACTTTAGGACACTTTACTCTTTATAGATTTTTTTATTGGTTTTTCTCTTCTTCTTTGATATCCTTCTTTTATCTTTCCATGATTGACGTCGTCTCATATCTTGTTGTTGTTGATCTCTTAGACTTTGTTTAACACCGATTTTATTTCATTATTATATAATATTGTTATTATTAATGGAGAGGTTGAGCAAAACTGTCGTCTGCATATATTTTATTGTGCTCGATTTCTTTTTTCACATTGATGTACTAATTAAATGAAGAACAATAATAGTAATTTTTTATTCAAGTATCTTCATCACTTCATTCATTAAAATCAACAAACCATATGTGATCCATGAATTTTAATATTCACAAAAAATCTAGAAGGTATTCTAGCTATTTATATTAAAAGTGATCGTCGTGAGTCAATACTACATATACTCCACCAATCAAGAAACGTACAAGAACATATTACAATACATGAATATAAGGAAAAACTTATTTCAGAAAATAATAAATATGTATCCAATAATAAAATGAATTCACAAATAGAAATTAATACGATTTCAAATAATTCTGAGACTGATTCACATAAATTTGTTGATAGAATTGATCATTGCAATAAATCGAATAATGTCAACAGTTGCATCATAGATAAACCTGAATTCTGAATCATTCAACATAGTTGATGAATTAACTCATCATATTACAAGTTTCAATGTTGTAGACAAAGGATGCGGGTCTAAGTCTTGTTACAACTCATACTCAATACGCTACTGTGAACAAAGGATTTGAAGAATTTCTTGATTTCATATGTCCGAGTTATGAACGCTTTTAAAACATAGCTGCTTTTCCTAGAATAATGCACCGCACAAGAATATTTCTGTATGATGAAAATATCCACGGCGAAAACTACAAGTTAGCTTCACTCAATTCACAATATACGATACGCTGAATTCCTGTCAAATAATGAATATGATGCTTTTTCGGCGTTCAAAACATTGGATGACTATTTCAAAAGTTTAGAACAAAGAATTCTCGGATTCTCTCTCTCGATTTATCTCAGTTTTTTTCCTAATCTAATTTCTTCAAATTAGTTGAAAATCAGTTTCGAATGATAACCAACTTAGAGTTATGCATTAATTTTAAAAATTCGTTAAAATTGTTAATGATGAATTATTGAAATGGTAAAAACCAGAAAACTGCTGTTTGAGAGCATAAAATTTTTTTCAGAGAATAGATAATTTCTTTCTAAAAGAATCTTTACCTATGAAGAGATCTTCTTTCTGATCAAGCAAATAGTCCAACTTTCTCATTGAAAATTAAAAAATTTATTATTAATATTCGTTCCACGGTGAAACTCATAAAATGTTGCGTCTACTATGAATTTAATCAACAATTTTCAAGTAAAACACATCGATCAAGAGACACTGTTCTAATAAGAATATATTATCTGTTAAGATTCAGCATTTTCGTTAAAATTTCCCATAGTAAAGAAGCTAGTAAAGATGTGTGAAGTAAAGCTTTGAAGCTTATAAAGAGATACATCTTAATTTTAGACTTATGCATTACTCGTATTGATCAGTTAGCTATAATAAAGATTTTTATCCATACAACAATTGAAAAGGAAATAAGTGAAATTGTAACTCTTGAAATTTGGTTTAAATCAATTTTCAACAAAAAACTTGCAAAGCACATACTTTTGCACTTTTCCATATTACTCAGATATTCTCATTCTGCATCTATAAATATGAACGTTGCATATAAGAAACACAATTTCCAAGTTTGAGAGAAAAGTATAGGAGATCATGATCAACTTTTATTCTGAAAGATATTTGCCAAACTAAAAATAATTTTATGCATCTATGAAAAGCATAGTAGTTACATGTAAATGCCAAAATGTTAGCTGTATATACAAGCATTAGTATGTAAGCAGTCTTACGCTGACAAGAAAAATCTGACTCTTTTGTAATTCACATACTGATTTTGGCGAAAATTCAGCTTACTCTTCAATATGTATCAAAATTTAAGAAAAACCTAAGGATATTTTGGGTACGGATGTAACTGTATCATCTCTTCTGTTCATTGGAATTTCTTGCCTAAATTAGCACCAGATTGGACAATAAGTAGTTCGGATGTTTGTTCTTGGTGGATGTGGGTACCAATGTGGATACAGAATATGCCTACACCCACACCCGTACATAGTATAAACAGAAATATGATTGATAGAATTCATAACTGATCGGAGTTCATTTACAAAGTATTTAAATATTGATTTTAATTGGTCCATCCTGTTCTTGATTGAGACAATAAATGCTGGATACTTGAAAATTCTGTTGGTAGAGAGAGCGAGATGAAACGATAACTTGATGATGAGAACATGTTGAAGCAGATCCTGGAGTATTGATACATTGGATTGTGTTTTCACATTGTATGCATTCTGCTTCTCCATTCGAGATCAAATTATTCTGACAACGATGCATGTCTCGTTCAGACAAAACACGATGAAACAATGTCGAAACAGTGACACATGGTTTGTATAATGGTGATACATCTCTTGCTAGTGATGCCTTTGAATACGATTTATTTTGTATGTAAAATCAATAGTTGAAAACATGACAACGAAGAATAACTTTATATCAGTATGGACATGAATATTAAAAGCCTATTTTGTTCTTAATTATCTTTCTAAGAGTAATGTCTGCTAACAAGGGAAAGAAGTTCTTGATCATTTGTGTCAACAACCCATTTTTTATCCATATTTTTATGTCTAGAGATTGTCTCCTCAATGTAGAATATCAGTGGATATAGATATTTCGTTCGATGGTCTCATCATCCAAAAGTTGCCCTTAAAAGTAAATATCTTACGTTATGATGACTGATTTTCGCAATAGTATAGTTGATGTTTTTCCTTGCTCCTCTTTTCACATATTCTTTTTCATATGTTATCATTCTTCGTCTCTTATGCTTGCTCAACGAAGCCTCTGATTCACTGCACGTTGTCTCTTTCTCTTTCATATTTTTATCAACATCATCAAATTCTAATCTTTCTTTTAATAAAAACAAAAACATGCTCTTATCCTGCACTTGTTTTCCGTTCACTCTTCTCTGCATTGTTGCATTGCTTAGTTTGAGCCTAGCTACGAAACAAAAAATTTATTATGGCGAAGCTGAGCTCATTCGTCAACTGCTCACTAATACCTCTGAATGGACTTATGTCCAAAAGAATGCTGATGGTTTTTATGTGAACTTTATTGAAATGGACGTCATCTTAAGTCCCGATGATTTACATGGCTTTTTCAAGCTTTTCACAAACAAATTTGTCTACTATGAAAGTGATGCTGATCCACATCATCAGCCGTTGGATAAAGACAAAGCATCCATAGAAACATTTCACAACGTCGGTTGGAATATCATTTATACCAGTCAAAATTATGGTTGGACCGAAGAACGTGATGAAATTTTAGGTTATTACAATCTGACAGAACATGTCCTTCGTCGACCAGATTTCGTTCAACTTGGCCCATGGACTCTATCTGGCAATATTTCTAATGATCCTGGGATAGGACCATACTCGAATGCACAGTACCGAGCATGGATAAATCAGTCCGATGGAGTCTCGACAGATGGACCGCTGGGCTACTGGCAAATTGATTTTCAACAAATGCGTGAAGGCAGTTATTCGGTTGTTCAATATGCTCACAGTATCAGCAAGTTGGCAGCCGTAATGCTGTGTCCGTATGGTGCCGGCGTTGTCACATATAATTCGACCAGAGATTATGTCACTGTGGGTATTTCTGCCATTCATGGACACGAAGACAATGATGCCGATCCAGATATTTGGATCATATTTGAGTACGCCGATAATGTTATTCCAGCTGTTCCCGAACAAATAAGTGGCTATCCAGCCAACTCAACGACTGGCATGGCTTTCTATGCACTGAAACATCGCGATGGAGAAGCTGAAACACTTGATTTGTACATAGATGAAGGAAAAATTGGACAATTTGCTTACGTGACACAATCGACGAAACCCGATATGATTTTAAACTCAAACGGAGCAGCCGGAACGACTCTGAATTACACGCTTCATGTGGCTGATTATAGTTCCTGGCTAGATTATGCTGCTTGCATTCGAGTTCGAATTTCAACTGACCAACAAGATGGATGGCACATACGGTACTCAATTGGTGAAGTAGATATTACAGAAACTATCACCAGTGTTGATGGATTTATCTTCGTTAGAGAGAACCGTGTTCGACCCAATACAGTGCAGAGTATCAACGTCTCGTTTACTCAGACATCTATGGTGCATCACAGTATGACATTAACAATCGAATTGGCTGCACATCGTGGTAGCACTGTAGTAGATTCACTTCGAATTATGGCATGATCAACTCGAGGATGTGGGTGCCTTTGCTTTCGCTGATATTCACACTCACGTCCACACGACACACTCGCATCAGTACCCACAGCCAAAAACATATCCATACTCACACCCACATTCAAAATTAAACAATAAAATACATTGTAGGTCGCTCGTTCTTGAAAAAAATTTTCGGAGTTTTTCGAAGTTTTCCAGAATTGGAATCGGGATCAGAGAATAAAAATTATCGGAGTCGGAGTCCGGCTTCGGAAAAAAAAACGGACTCAGCAGGTCTTTAACGCTGACACCTACATCTACACATGCCCATGCCCACATCCTCAGGTAGATGTCATATGAATGATTGTACTGCTGAAATACTGTGCTAATGCAACATCTACTATAACTAAACGGCATACATCAAATTTTTTTCTCGTCCTTCACTTCTTGTCCAACTTTCTAAGTTACACGCAGCACTATGAGTCAGCTGCATCCTAGTCATTTGCATTAGAACTGAGTAAGTGGTTTGTTCTAATTATAAAAATGTACGCATTATCACGTCCTTTCTTCGTAAAGCATATGTCCGAAAACTTGTTTCGCGCCGATAAAGTATCAGCATTCATGTCAAGCAATATCATTTCATGTCTTCAAACATTACCAGTTAAACTGCTACACTGCATCTTTGACAGTCTTGATGCACAGACAATTCTATTCTGACTTCGACAAGTATGTCGACTGTTTTAGATCTATTGTCAACAGTTACAATCAATATCATCTCAACCTTAAATCAATCTCACAATAGAGGTTTCATCTTTTTTATCAAATGATTGATCCTAGAAATGTCATTTCACTTACACTAGCTGGTGATGATCGAACACCTTGTCAAGTCGATTTGTTTCTTTCACTCGTTCAGATCCGACAGTTCACTCGACTTCGGTCGCTTACTCTTATAAAAATCGATGAGTATCATATGAACATCATTTTGAAGTGTATTCACGTCTTTCTATTCAAATCGCTTTCATTGAGTATTAAAGAATATGATAATAGGCACAGAAAAACAACTGTACGACGTCTCTCGCTCGTTTTCACTCGACTTCAGCTTCGAAGACTAGACTTCGCTATAAAAAAATATCGACTAGTTGACACAGTATGGCCCACTAATTGTACAATTCGATATTTCACAATAAGTGGAATTATGGAGTTCGATTATATGTGCGTTATCTTTCAGCGGTCTCCCCATCTTCAAACACTCGTTGCTAGAGATTGCTTCAGAGGCATTCCTAATGATATTATCTCAATATCTTCTGCCATTTTACTCCTGAAGTTAGTCTCACTCACCATTGAAGGTTCGGATATTACTTCTGATCAGCTCAAATCGTTCCTTTCATTCGTTCCTTTGCCTGCATATCTCAAAATAATTGGCGGAAAAATACTTGTTTGACGGGAAACAATGGGAAGAATTTATCTGCTAAAGTCTGCCATTATTGGATAGGTTTGAATTTTGTTATAGCGAACGAAAATCACATAATCAAACATCTGGTGACCTCGAGTTGATAATTACATCATTTAGATCGCCGTTTTGGGTCGAAAACAAAAAAATGGTTTGTCACTTGTGAATACATCACTCATTTTCCTTCTGTAATCTACATTTATTCGATACCGAACTATCAATCGAGCCTACAATATGAATCATATCTAAATAGAGCGTCTCTTTCCACTTCCCATGAGACAACAGAAAGTGATGCGTCAATTACGGGCAATGTGAAAACGATTTATTTATCGATAACGAATAGTTTGGCTGCCGATATTGAACACAGTAAGCGATCAAATGAGCATTAATGTTGTTATCCTTCCACGGTAATAGAAGCATTGTAAGATAATACGAGATAATTAGACCTATTTTGAATAGATCTGTACAATGTAAGGCAGATATTAGTTACAAGTAATTATGAGATATGAGCCTAAAATTGTCGTGCTTTCGTATGAAGAAAATAAAAAATACACAAAACGATTTCGTAGCTCGAATCTCCGAAAATTCACTTTCTAATTATGGCATCATAATTGTATTTAATCCATGAAATCAATTCTCCTTAATCTTAGATAAAGAAACTGATGACATCCGTATAGTCAGTATTGGCATCGAACTGATTCTGACTGTTCAGTATTTCTTTTCTTTCACTGTTATAATCAAACGAACAAAAATAATTGTGTTAAAGTCCACATTTGAATAGTTGTAGATGGTTCTTTGACTTTGTCATGCATTATTCACTTGGACAGTGACATTTTTATACTTTTTATTTGTTCTAATTTGTAGAGAACAAGAACCAATCGTCCTTTGTTTCGCAATATGATTAAGCTTCATCCTGATCTGATCAAGAATTGATTCCTAATGTGTATGTGTTCCATTTCGACTCTTATCGACATTTCGCAGCTCGTGGAAATCAAACTTATTAGTCACTATTTTCACGAATACAATGTTTATACATTGATGGAAATGGCTAGTTTTATTAAACGAGCACACAATCTTTCGTCACTGTTCATTTGTCATGGCTTGTCACCAGACGAGTTTTCTTTATCTACAGGGTGTGGAGATGAAGGCGTGAGTGTAGATGAAGAGATGATTAACATCCCACCCCACCCCACCCCACCCACACCCTCACTCACACCCACAACTGCAGCCATACCCACACCATTTTCGCCGAAAATCAAGTTCACCGATTCCATTATCGACAAATAAATTTTATCACTGAAAACGAATATAAGTTGCACATAATCGATCTTATAGACAACAACTATATTTTGGAGAATTAGTGTGGGTGTGGGTGTGGATTTAAGTGTCAAACTAGAGATCACAAACACTTACACTCACACCCATACACTTTTCAGCTGAACTGTGTTTATGATAGAAGTGACAATACGATACAAAAAAAAAGAAAAGATCGAGAGCAATTGATGGAGTTTACATTTTGTAACTTTAGAGAGACATAATGTTTGAAGGATAGGTTTTTCGAAAAACGTTTCTTGTTACAGCAAACCGACACGTGAGCAAAGTTTTCACATGCTCGTTGACTATGTTTGCAAATATTTCGTGAACCATTCATTTGCTGCCTTTGCCGTGATTTCAAATGGCTCTCCTTTGTAGGCTGAAAAATGATCACCATTGAATTTAACTAGTTTTTTTGGTTCATGAGCTTTTTTCTCGAACAACTCGATTTCATCTTCCGTAAACGTTACTGTATCATTGTCAGCAACAATTATTAATAATGGACATGGCGAAACTTGTTCAATATATTCCTCTGGATTATATTCGCCGTACATTTCTACACTATGTAATGTTTGCTCGTTTTTCCAATTTTTATAACGCCATTTGTCTTCATCCAAGGCTTGATTTACATCAAAAAATTCCCACCAATCTGGCTGTACTGCAGGTCGAACTATTGGTATCTTTCTCGGAGCACCTCCTTCTGCTATTTGCTTTCTATCACGCTCGAAAGCGTTCAATAATTTCTGATATTCCTCATCATTCTTTTGTGTTCGGCGTAAATTCTGTTTTCCATTGATAGATGGCATTTGTGAAACAACACATTTGACACGTTTGTCGATTGCGCTGACAACTAACACGTGGCCACCACTATAACTTGTACCCCAAATACCAATACGTTCAGGATCGACCAAGTTTGTCAACGATTGTAAATATGTTATAGCCGAGCTGTAATCTTGAACTTGTTTTTTTGGATCGATTTCTTGTCTTGGTTCCCCCGCACTGTCGCCAAAATTCTGATTATCATAAAGAAGTACAACAAAATTTGATTTCGTAAAATATTCTGCATATAAATCCACAAAGAGTTCTTTCACGCCTCCATAATAAGGTGACATCACAATTCCTGGATAAAGTTTTTGATTTCCAACTTCTCGAATGGGTTCAAACAGCCAACCGTGCAACAAGACACCATTTTCCGTAGGAAATTCAACATCATGACGTGTAAACGAAGTACTCATGCCTCTTAAATTTTTAAAATAAACATAGTGCACATATGGATAAGAGCGCTTATATATCGAAATCGGATAACTTTTGTACAACTTTCACTGTTCTCCTATTCACTAAGAAAATATAAAACCCCGCGAGTGTCCACAGTTCAGTATTCAACGTAATTTCACAGTCCTTCAATTATGGCTAACTATAAAGGGAAACGATTTGAACAAATCAAATTTTGATCTAGCTTCTTTTTAACCATCAATATTTAAATTTTTGGTTTTGTGGTTATTACAATTCTAGTTTGGTCTGAAGCAGAGGTGTGCGGGGCATCGAATTTTGATGCCCCGCCCGACCCGTCCCTCGCCTAGAGCTTTTCACCAAGTCTAAAATAGATTGCCAGACTCGGTCAAAGAAATACGAGCCGTTCTGTCATTTTTCATGCTAATACATTACTCAACGGTTCATTTTCTAGAAGAATCTTCTCTCTTTCACCTCATGTATTTAGAAAAGCAATACAATGCATTATAATCAAAATAGTTTTATAAAAAAAGTCCGGGTCCATATTTTTCTGGTCCAACGGGGTCCAAATGTGAACCCGAACTTTTTTTTTTAAAATTATTTGGACTATAATGCATTGTAGTGCTTTTCTAAATACATGAGGTGAAAGAGAAAAGATTTTTCTAGAAGATGAACGGTTCAGTAATGTATTAGCATGAAAAATGACAAAACGGCTTGTCTTTTGTTTTTGACAGAGTTCGGGAATTGTTTTTGGATCCGGTGAATGGGTCTACCCCCGTCACTCATGAACCCGCCTCGCCCATCCTCGTGCATGATTTTTCTCAGTATCCTCCATTCTCGCTTGGCCCCATTCATCCGCTACACTGTCCAGCCCGACTCGTCGATTTTTCGGCGGGCCTCGTCTCGCTTCTGTGAAACCCAAAAAAACAAACTTCTATTCATCATTTAGTTTGTTTTCAGTGATTTATTCTACATAATTAATTAACATATTACAAAAAAATCTGAGACAAAGTTTATACGTAACTCTTTGAATGAGCTGACGAATGAGAGGCACCTGGTCACACTATAGTATCAAACAATTCATCAAATGATAAATCATGCAATTCGATCATTGTTATTGATAAAAGAGAGGACAACTTCCAAAAGATTAATTCTACAAATCAAGTTTAGGTTTTTTGCTTGTTAATACAAATCAATGCTCGCAGTTCAATATGAGAAACGATAAGGCTCCAACAGACAATAGAAATGAAGCCATATCATCTTCTTTTTATTTTTGTATACGGACACATTCAATCATCAATCTACTAATCAAGATTGAGAATATTCTTTATAATGGAGTCAAAATGAATAAATACGGTGTCGTACTTTCGAGCAGTAAAACTTTATTATTATTATTTACTTGCTCGGAGACGCTTTAGACACTCGCAATCTGTAAACAATTTGACAAATCTAGTGTATTGGAGTGGTACCGCCACCCTTCCCCTGTCTTTATATACATTTAATTGTTCAATCAACTTATTGTATCATTGACGCATTAAAAATTAAGTCATTCAAAAAGATAACTTAAGTCTGTTTTAAATTTTACGCCAATCATGTCCCTTAATTCACATTTTATTTATCTAATCTGTTTGGAGCCTAACAAAGGAAGGAACAAAGAACAAGAAAGCTTGCAGCTAATAGGTTAGAAATAATGAATCAATCAATATATGCAGCTCACTGCATATGCAGAATAACGACATCTATGGATAATTTTTGACGATCCTTCATCGTGCCCCGAAAAAATTCTCTGTCCGCTCGAAGTATGCACCTTTTTTATTTTGAGTCTCATGCGCCCGGACCACTCCCGTCGGTCCCGAATAGCCACAAAAAGTTGTTTTTCGCCCGCTCTTCGCCACGTGGCCCCACGGATTGAGACTCGTGGATCGCATATCTCTGGTCTGAAGTATTCTCTCTTTACTAAGAGTAAGTTCAAAGGTGCAAACATGCGTTTCACTGCTAAAAATGACT